>CM076580.1:1392078574-1392262680 GCA_034641835.2 Pinus albicaulis
TTCTATTTGTACATAGTATTCACTGGCCCTTGAAGCTCTGTTTGTGCTAGAGTAGTTAGGTTGAATAGTGAAGATGATTGCTGAACTGAAACATTGGACTTGAAGTTTGTAGCTGGTTTGACATCAATATAAAAGATGTTTCATGGGATCCTGATCTATATTGACGATGATGTTATTCTCATTTGTAACTTGTTGTTTTATTTCTGTTTTCATGTTGTTTCATTCTCCACTGTAAAGAACAGTTTAAACAGGGTTAGGACCTGCTGTATATCAGTAACCTTCTCTGGCTGAGAAATCTTTATTTGAATGTTTTCTTCCAATCTTTGTTATTTAGGAATGACTTAATTCAGTTTTAGGCATGAGAATGCTGGTGTTCCCTCATTTTATCGTCCTAGCTGAATATTATTTCTGAATGTTACTTTCGGTATGTGTTATGTGATGATGAACTGAAGGAAGATATGGTTAGCCCTGGTCCCAAACTTGTCTGCATAACTAACAGATTGTTTCCCTTGGAATGTGTTAAAAGCTGGCTAGTTTAGAAGCACTTGCTAGATCTTAGACCATTCTGTGTTATCTTTGTGTCTCCCCTTGTTTTGTATGTTTTCTATTGGAAGTGTGTCAAAGGCTGGTTGGTTCAAAAGCACTTACCAGATCCTAGTCTTCTTTCGTGTCCTCCTTAAGTGTTTGCCAAAGGCTGACTGGTTTAAAAGTACTTATCAGATCCTAGGCTGCCCTTCGTTCTGCATCTGTTTGATTCCCCTTCTTAGTGTATCACTCCATTCCATAAATCAAAATTTAAAGAAATACTTAGACATAGATGACTTTCCCCTTGGATCACACTTGATGTTGTTGTTCAATTAAAGCCCAGATATGACTCCATAGCCCAATGGACTAAAAACCAGCGTTATATCTATCTGTCTGCCAAATCTGTTCTATTTACTTGCAACTTCTCACTTTTGGAACTTTTTGCATTTAGGTTTTTCCCCTCAAGTAACATTTCATGCTCAACCATCCAAAACAAAACAAAACCCGTGGCCTTCATAACTAGCCTAATATCATTACCCTAAACTTCAAAGACAATATCCATCTTTGTACATATTGGAGAGATCCCTCTCCGGATTCGGGAGGGCTAGATCCTAGAATCCCAAAGTTGGTTGAAATGATGTTAACTCTGTGATTGGACTCTCCCAATCTTGCTAATAAATTACAGAGACCTAACATTTCTGGCGACTCCGCTGGGGACCCTTACCCAGAATCTTCATAACATCTTGTGAGTCAAAAGCATCCTTTTCAAGAACTATCGAGAAATGGTAATTAAGATGAAGCTCAATTCAATCGGTGACAAACTAGGTCAACCCTAGGATTCTTTTAAGTTTTTATCTAACCTTGGAAAATCAGCTGGCTTAGCCATAAGAGTAGACTGCCTTTGTCTCGCGACCTTAACTAAGTTTTGAAACAAATTTAGCATATTCTTAACAACCATAAAACTGAAAAATGACTTAGAAAAACCTAAAAATATTTCAGATTGGAATTAAATAAACATGGTGGTGGACCATACGACCTTTTACCTCTGAAAGGAGCTAAAAATTTCCACTTGGCGACTCCACAATCCTAGAAGACCTTAAGACTCCTCTGGGAAGAACCATTATCATTATAAAATCATTCAAACTCGGTTAGAGGACTGTGGGATTTAAAAATTGTAAAAACAGATTGGTTAACCTCTCCAAGATTGTCATATCTGGTTGAACTTTTCTTGTTTTATGTCTAAACAACACAGCATAGTGGCTTCTAAAAAGATTCACACTAGAGCCCACCCAGACCCTAACCCACCTAAGATAGTTGATAATCCAGAAAGTATCCTTTGGAAGCCTCCTAAGGTTAAATTATTAACTATTTTCAGATCACCCTTGAGAGCTAAATCAGTCCCTGAAAATCTTTCAGCTCTGCAACAATCACAAACTGACTTAGTGAACCCAGTTAGGACTAGGTCATTTGATGATATAATCCAGTTAGACTCTGAATCTTCACTTTCATCTCCTGAAACAAGTGAACATCCTGGTAGCAGGGAAACAACACCTCCTGATTCACATTTCCTTCACAATTTAGGTATCTCCCATCCAAGATCATCTCAGCAGTCTACTCCTGGTCCATCCACTTCTACTCACCTTACATCCACTGTTCAAACCACTTCACCTCAGCCCACTTTCCCTTCTGTAAATCCACCTCCACCTCCTGCCATGGCAACATGGTATGCTCCCTTAGCCCTTAATATACCACTAGTCAATCTTCCACCGGACTATCAGTCCAAAATTCCATTATATGATGCTAATAATGCTACAACTGCATCACCACATGTGGATAAGATGAATGACTATTTTGATCGAAATGAAATTGATGATGATTCTATCAAGCTCAGACTGTTTGCTCAGAGCTTAGGGGGAGAAGTAAGAAAATGGTTTAAAGGTTTAGCCCCCCGTAGTATAAATGACCTCCAAGGCTTCCATCAAACATTCTTAAATAAGTGGGAAGTGAGAAAGAATCCTCTCCAAGCCCTTGCCGACTATAACAATCTCCGTAGGAACCCTGGGGAAAGTGTACAATCTTATTGTACCAGATTTAACAACGTCTATAATGCACTTTCCCCCGAACTAAAACCTCCTCAGGGCTCAGCTTTAAACAAATTTCCTGAAGGGTTTGATCCATACATGACATATTCACTTAGAGAAAGAGTTTTTGCAACCCTTGAAGACATGCAAAGGGGTGCTCTTTCTGTGGAAGTAAACTTGATGGAGAAAAGAGCAAGAATGAAGAGCGAGAAGAGAGTATCTTTTAGAGAGGAATCAACCCCTTCCACTTCAAACTCAAAGATAGAGAGAATGATGGAAGAAATGATGAAAGAGATGAGCATAATTAAGAGAGCACAAACAAATTAAAATCAAACTGCTCCTCAAAATAGGAACCAAAATCAGAATGTTAGAAGGAACCAACCTCCAAACAGACCCAGGGATGATGATCAACAGATCACCCCTCCCTTTCATCAAAACTATGTAAGTGAGGTTGAAGAAACGGAAGACATAACAGAGGAAGAGGATATCAACATGTTTGGGGAAGAGGATGATGACTTTGAGGTTCATTATGATAATAAACAAGGTCTTTACACACCTTACGACGACAAAAGAGATGATAATGAAAATTATTATCAGGACATGGAAAATGTCGTCATAGAACCTCAGAGAGAATATGACCTTAGAAGCAAGACCAATCAACAAGCCCCCAACACCAAAACCTCTGACAAATCCTCTCAAAGCAGCACTGCAGCTAAACCCAAAACAACCAAACAAAAAGACAAAACAGGGGTTGTTAATTCTGATAAGGATAAGGAGAAAAACACTCAAAATTCTGAAAAACAGAGTGAAGACATCAGCAGTACTAACACTTCAGCTAGTACTCCTTCTACAACAGTTGTGTCAAGTAAAACGAATCAGCAAGCTGTGATTGTTGATAGAGTGGCAGCTAATAAGGTTGAAACAAGTGCTTCAAAGAGTCAAACCCCTTTCAGCCTTGAACAGGAAATCTTAAAGATCAAGATCTCTGTTCCATTAACTGAGTTAGTTGCCCAACATGTATATAGGAACCAAATTTTGAAGGTTTTAAATATAGAGGAAAATGGAGATACAGTTAATCTTAGTGACGACCTACCAGAGTTGATTTTTGGCCCTAAGATTGAAGGGAAGTTTCAAGAAGGACCAGTTCCTCCCTTTTATGTGAGTTTGAACATTCATGATAAAATTCTACACAACGCTATGCATGATTCCGGGGCTTCTCATAATTTAATGCCTAAAGTTGTGATGGAGAGCCTTGGTTTAGAAATCACCAGACCCTACAAAGACCTATACTCCTTTGACTCAAATAGAGTAAAATGTCTAGGATTGATCAAAGACCTCTGTGTTAACCTAGCCTAGATTCCAGCCAAATGTTTACTCATGGACATTGTTGTGGCTGATGTCCCCCCAAAGTATGGAATGTTATTATCAAGATCCTGGGGAGCTAAGTTACAGGGGAATATGCAGATGGACATGACATATGCGACCATCCCGGTTTTCAATCAGACCAGAAGACTTTACAGGGAGTCTCATATGCAATACACGGTTACAAGTCAAGACAGACCACGAAAATATCCTATATATTCTGTCAATACAGGCCTTGATTCTTTTATCATGTTTAACAATGAAACTCCTAGTGGACAAGTCACTTTAATAGAATTAAAGGCTGACAGGGAAGAAGAGTATAATAACGCGGAAGTGTCCAAACAGTTTGCCACATGTGAAAACATTAGTAAACAAAGCATAGGTCTTGATTTACCGGTTATGAGTCCATTGTTTTTAGCACTTAACAACCCATATAATACCCCTAACGTTTCTGGCATCATCCCTCAATCTATTGAAGAATTTGAGGAGTCAAAACAAATTCAATTGGGTGCCGCTAACCATGAACAGTAGAAGGCACCATAGTTAAAAAGGAAAATGGCCAAACAGACGAAACCAAAGACAGTCCTTTATGGAGTATGTATTTTGATGGGTCATGTACTAGAAATAATGCTGGTGCAGGGGATTGGATCATTAACACTGAGAACAACCACACAGAATGCATCTCTTGCAAATTAAACTTTCGGTGTTCCAACAACATAGCAGAATATGAATCCCTTCTCTTAGGCTTGCATCTCTTGAAGAAATTAGGAGCCAGAAGAATTAATGTGTACGGGGATTCTGATTTAATCATTAGACAAATCAATGGGGAGTATAATGCGAATCATCCCAGACTTAGAGCCTATCGAAATGATGTCATGGATCTGTTGACGACATTTAAGGAGTCAAACCTGAGTTTCATCCCAAGGAAAAACAACATTATGGCCCACAATTTAGCTTTTGCGGCCAGAACATGTCTAACGCCATATGAGACTGGAGACAACACAACTCCGATAAAATTTAGACCGGCAGTGCCTGATAACGAAAAATATTGGCAAGTGTTTGACAATGACAAAAAAATAGAACACTTCATGCAATTCAGAAATGAGTTCGAACTCCACAGTTCAGATTCAGATGATGATACAGACTGCAGTGAAGAAAAATTTCTTGGTGAAGAAGAATCGTCTCCTCAACCTGCCAATATTAACCTATTGTCTAGCGAACTTAGGAGCAAAACAGAATTAAGTGCAGAGTTAGAAACGGAAGAATTACAAACTCTGCATTCTAAAGATGAAAATATGCCAAGTGGTCTAACGCCTTTAGAGGAGTTGTTTGATTTTAACGATGTGGCCAATAAACCAAAACTGGAACCTGTAGAAACTGAAGTAGAGGAGTGCAATATAGGCAGTGAGGAAAAACCGAGAATGATCAAGCTGTCCAAAACTTTGCCAGCTCACATTAAACTCAAATGCTTAGAGCTGTTCAAAGAATTTTCTGATGTTTTTGCTTGGAGTTACGAAGATCTCAAATCCTATGACACTGAAATAATACAGCACAAAATCCCTCTTAAAGAAAACCAAAAACCATTCAAACAGAAACTGCGCAGAATAAACCCTGTCCAGTTGCCATTGGTTAAGAAGGAAACCATGAAGATGCACGATGCTGGCATTATTGTCCCTATTAGATATTCTGAGTGGGTATCTAATCTGGTGTCCGTTAGGAAGAAGACTGGAGAAATCAGACTTTGTATAGACTTTAGAGACTTAAACAAAGCTTCGTTAAAAGACAACTACCCTTTACCAAAAATGGATCACATTTTACAAAGGGTGGTGGGGTCTAAAAGGATTTCGTTGCTTGATGGCTATTGAGGGTATAATCAGATTTTAGTTCACCCTGCTGATCAATTAAAGACAGCTTTCACTACTCCATGGGGCACTTTCATGTATGTGAAGATGCCTTTTGGTCTAATGAACGCTGGAGCAACCTTTCAAAGAGCCATGGACATAGCATTCTCGGAAGAATTGGGTTTCTTCATCATTATCTATCTGGATGATGTCACTCTGTTTTCAAAAACAGATGAAGAACATTTAGAACATTTGAGAAAATTTTTCGAGAAGTACAAAAGGTTTGGAATATCTTTAAACCCTAAGAAGACACTATTTGGTCTCCAAGAAGGTAAGCTTCTTGGACACATTATTTCAGAAGAGGGTATAAAGGTAGATCCAAAGAGGATTGAGGCTATATTGCAAATCTCTCATCCTCGAAATATCAAAGAGTTGCAGTCTTTCATTGGAAAGATTAACTTTTTGAGAAGGTTCATCCCTAACTTGGCAGAGCTCCTTAGAAATATCACAAACATGTTGAAGAAGGAGCGAGGGATAAAATGGACCTTGGAAGCAAAGACATCCTTTGAGCTGGTGAAACAAGCATTAACCAAAACACCGGTTCTCATAAGCCCTGATTTTTCAAAAGATTTTTATATCTTCTCGTTTGCATCAGAACATACCATTGCTGCTATCCTTTTACAGAAAAATCCACAAGGACAAGAGCAGCCTATTTCATTCTTTAGCAAGGCATTGAGGGATGCCCCTTTGAAGTATAATATTATGGAAAAGCAAGCTTTTTCTTTGGTTAAAGCATTGAAAGACTTCAGAGTATACATCCTTCACTCACACATCATTGCCTTTGTCCCTAATTCGGTTGTTAAAGACATTCTAACACAGGACCCGGATGGTAAGAGAGGTAAGTGGATTGTTGTTATTCTCGAATATGATTTAGAGATAAAACCCACTAAACTCATCAAAGGCCAAGGTCTAGCTAGATTAATGGCTGAATCCAATTTTGAAGTTCTTGATATTAATATGATTAATGCTTTGGACAGCCAAGAAGAATTCTCAACTCCCATTATTGAAAACCATTTTATGAATTATCCTTGGTATGCTGATATCGTTTATGTTTTTCTTAATTTAAATACACCTCCTGGTTTGTCGAAAACAAAGGCAAGGTTCTTAAAACTGAAAGCAGTAAACTATTGCGTTTTAGATAGGTGTCTTTATTGGAAAAATGCTAGTGGTATATTGCTTAAATGTTTGCCTGAGTTTGATGCAGAGAAGGTTAAGCAGGAATTTCATGAAGGAGAGTGTGGAGGCCATTTGTACTGGAAGTCAACAGCCAACAAAATTTTGAGGGCTGGTTTCTATTGGCCCACCCTTTTTCCGGATGTTCACAAAATGACAACTACTTGCCACAAATGCCAATTGTTTGAGGGCAAGAGAAAATTATTACCCCTTCCTCTGCATCCAATCACTGTTGAAGCTCCTTTTCAACAGTGGGGACTTGACTTCATAGGTGAAATCCATCCCTCATATTCTGCCCAGCATAGATGGATCCTTACTGCCACAGACTATTTCACTAAGTGGATAGAAGCCATTCCTTGTAGGCAAGCCAATGATTCAGTTATTATAAAGTTCATAGAAACCAATATCCTTTCCAGACTTGGCTGCCCTACCAAGATCATCACAGATAATGCAGCAGCATTTGGATCAAAGAAAATGGTGGAATTCTGTCGCAAATATCAGATAACGTTGGGGAACTCCACAGCCTATTACCCTCAAGGTAATGGACTTGCAGAGTCTTCCAACAAAAGCTTAGTGAACATAATATAGAAACTGTTGGAGGACAACAAGAAGTCTTGGCACACAAAGCTTATCCATGCACTTTGGGCTGACAGATTAACTTTGAAGAAATCTATTGGTATGTCACCTTTTCAGCTTGTGTATGGTACAGATGCAATCTTTCCTAATAGCCTTGGTGTACCAGTTATGAAGTTTATCCAAGAATTGTAGACTGAAGATAATGACATGATCAGAAGAATAAATCAGACCATTCATCTTCAGCAAATCAGAGAGGAAGTGTACAACAAAACATTGCAGAAACAGGACAACATTAAGAAGATATTTGACAGAAGAACAAAGGCCAGCAATTTCAAGATTGAGGACAAAGTTTTAAAGTGGGACTCAAAGAGAGAAGATAAAGGAAAGCATGGTAAATTTGACAATCCATGGCTTGGCCCTTACTCCATTCATTCAGTTGCTGGAAACAATGCATTCTTCTTACAAGAGCTGGATGGAACAGATTTGTTTGGGGGTCCTGTCAATGGCAGGATGCTCAAGCATTACTTCTCTTGATTCATGATATGTTTTTAAGCCTTCTTTTTTCTTTTTCATTATGAATATTTCATCCACCATTGCATTCAAAGTTATGAAAAATCAAAAAAATACAAAAACAAAGAAAGAAAGAAAGAAAAGAGGGCAGAAATGAAGAACAAGGAAGGCACAGCCCCATGCCAAAAAGAGAAATAAATCTGAAAGTGTGCAAGCTTAAAATGCCACTCCTGCAAAACACACTTCTAGTTAGTCAAACTGTTTAATTTTGACTAATTAGGTTTCAATTTTCCGCTGATAGGGTAGTGAATTTGATTCGCCAAACTGTTTAATCTTGGCTTATCAGTAGATAGATTAGGATAGAAATTAAAGGTTCAAACATGTTTAAAATCTGAACCAAAGTCTCCGAAGAGAGATGACTCAAAACTGTGTTATTTTTCTGAGTCATAAAAAAGAAAAACTGGTTCTAATTTGCCCAAAATCTGAATCAGATATCAAGAAAGAGAGCTCAAAACAAAATTAAAAACAGAGCCGTAAAGAAAAGAAGGCCATAATGAGAAACTTTCAGATCTTAAGCCTTCCATTTTGATTTAATTTTCTGCAAATAATAATCTATGAGCAGTTTGTTTTTATGCCATAGATCATAGCAAGTCGAACAACTCAATCTTGACTTGACTATTTTTAAATTTCTGTTCTAAAATTTAGAGAATGAAAGTTTGTTGGACTGTTTAATCCCAACAAACAGTAGACTAGGTAGAAAAATATCTGAGCTCAACTGTTTAATCTGAGTTCAGGGAGAAATAAGGATTAGAGATAGATTAGATTTCCTGCTTTCAAAAGAATAAAATGTTGTGAATAGAGTTTGCCAATCCAAGTGCACTCTGATGAAGAAAAAATGTTAGATCTGTAGGATTGGGTAGGTAGCAAGCTTGTTGATAAAGGTCCATTGCTTTCATGGCTGCCAAATATGTTTTTAGAGAAGATCATTCAATCACAGAAGGACAGCCCAATGGATGAGGAAACTAGATAGCCTCCCAGAAGTCAAGTCTGAATTCTTGATGCCTTCAAGAAGGCACCATCCCCAAGTGGAGCCACTGTTAGCCACCTATAATATTTTATTATACCAAAAGGTGGCTAAATATGTTTTGAGCCTTCAAGGAACAATTTTTCATTACTAAAATTTGTTGGCTCTTGAAGACTCCTTGTAGGCCTCATGCCTCTGTCCAAAATCTACATTACTTTGCCTATTAATTCTGCTGATTTCCTGTAAAAAACTGCTGAAGAAACCTTCATTTACTCCCCCTTTTCTCCATATTATTTCCCTACTTTTCATAAGTTCTCCCTCCATTTATGAAAAATTCCCATTTCATAGTTAAAGACTCACTTTTTAACTATTTCGGAACCCCCACACCCATTTTTATCCTTGAAATTTCTCATAAAAAATCAAGGTTTTATTGCTATGGACCTAAGCCCCTTGGGCTAAGTCCTAAAACCACTTCCCCACATATGCCCGTCACCCAAGACCAAGAGCTTAAGCATTAGGGGCCAATCACAATCGAAGGCCGGGTGGGATACAAATTCCTTTGTAATATTTTAAAAACCCCGATGCGATTAGTTTATATTGTTAAGTCTTGCGATGTTTTCTCCACCGTTGATCTTCCCGTCAGATCAACGGTCAGCGCTCAATCGCTCTGTCCCTCCGATCGCAATCGCAAGTCCTTCTATTCGCCTCCCGATTGCGTGCCCCGATTAAGTCTGGACCGTCCATTCTTCCCGCAGATCAACGGTCTGCGCTCAATTGCAAACCCATGCCCGATCGCAATCGCAAGTCGCATTGGCGTTGCCCCGATTGGAGCCTTCCGATTTAATCTCAGCCGTCCGTTTTCATGTTGATCCGACGGTCCTCATTCCCTCCGATCGCAAGTCCTACCGCCATTTCAAAGCCCGCCGATTCGTTTTCTGCCATCGATCTGATCTGCAGATCAACGGCCAGCGCTTAATCGCACTGGAAGTTCAATCGCATCCCCTTTTGTGCCACCTCCGATTGAGACCCTCCGATTAAATCTGGACCGTCCACGTGTCCAGATCGGACGGTCCAAAACTTCTCCTCCTTATTCTTCTCCCGCTATCCTTTTTGCCTTTCTTTGCAGATCTCCACCGTTGGTTACCTTCATCCGACGGCTACGCTCCTCCCCCGCCATCCGAAGCAGTTTTAACCTATTCCCGCAGGATTTCTTAACTGTTGTTGTGTTTTGCAGGTGTTTTAATGGTTTTCCATTATAGAATGAAGGAAAGCCGAGGGATGGGAAAGACGTTTCCTATGCCTTCTGTCTATCTTAAAGAGGCCATTCACGGGGCTCTATTCCACGTCTCTTCAGTACTCTATGAGTATTGATGCTGTAAAGCCCAGTGCGGGTCTGCAAATCGACAAGACACTGTTTTTAATCAAACACAGTTAAAGAGTATCAGTTTTGAGAATAAAGCACAGCAGATGAAGATTGTAGACATTTTTTATGGGGATTACGGCTAAGACAGTTATCAAAAGCCTAATCCCCAAACTAAAACACAGTTTAAATGAAAAAACCTAAAGTGTTTTATCAGACAAAAAGCCTCCACCGCCACATCTGAGGCGAATTGATTCCTCAGCTACCACCGAGCCACCTGGTGCCTCAAACCATTCAACCAAAGGCTGAGTTATTGAAGAAAATCAGATATCCGCCTCTAGCCCAGCCAGGGAGTTACTTATGCAAGGAAACCAATGAATAAATATCTGCAGAGTTACTCCAAGACGCAGCATATGAGCCTCAAAGTCAAATGAAACTCACTTCGAGTTTTAAATCATAAATGTAAAAGTTAATGCAGCACTTCCACCTGTAATTTCTCCAATCGATGCCTCTCCAAGGGCCGAGAAGTCTTCACTCTGCATTAACTGTCTTTGAGATATTTTGTTAAAATCTCACCTCCTCATCTTCCTATAAATACTTCTACCGAAGAGGAAAAAAAGTTGTTGGTTGCAGAACTTTGAAATACACTTGAGCTTGAGACTTCTATTTGTACATAGTATTCACTGGTCCTTGAAGCTCTGTTTGTGCTAGAGTAGTTAGGTTGAATAGTGAAGATGATTGCTGGACTGAAACATTGGACTTGAAGTTTGTAGCTGGTTTGACATCAATATAAAGGCTGTTTCATGGGATCCTGATCTATATTGACGGTGATGTTATTCTCATTTGTAACTTGTTGTTTTATTTCTGTTTTCATATTGTCTCATTTTCCACTGTAAAGAATAGTTTAAACAGGGTTAGGACCTGCTGTATATCAGTAACCTTCTCTGGCTGAGAAATCTTTATTCGAATGTTTTCTTCCAAATCTGTGTTATTTAGGAATGACTTAATTCAGTTTTAGGTATGAGAATGCTAGTGTTCCCTCATTTTATCGTCCTAGCTGAATATTATTTCTGAATGTTACTTTCAGTATGTGTTATGTGATGATGAACTGAAGGAAGATATGGTTAGCCCTGGTCCCAGACTTATCTGCATAACTAACAGATTGTTTCCCTTGGAATGTGTTAAAAGCTGGCTAGTTTAGAAGCACTTGCTAGATCTTAGACCATTCTGTGTTATCTTTGTGTCTCCCCTTTTTTTGTATGTTTTCTATTGGAAGTGTGTCAAAGGCTGGTTGGTTTAAAAGCACTTACCAGATCCTAGTCTGCTTTCGTGTCCTCCTTAAGTGTTTGCCAAAGGCTGACTGGTTTAAAAGTACTTATCAGATCCTAGGCTGCCCTTCGTTTTTCATCTGTTTGATTCCCCTTCTTAGTGTATCACTCCATTCCATAAATCAAAATTTAAAGAAATCCTTAGACATAGATGACTTGCCCCTTGGATCACACTTGATGTTGTTGTTCAATTAAAGCCCAGATATGACTCCATAGCCCAATGGACTAAAAACTAGCGTTATATCTATCTATCTGCCAAAACTGTTCTATTTGCTTGCAACTTCTCACTTTTGAAACTTTTGCACTTAGGACTTTCCCCTCAAGTAACATTTCATGCTCAACCATCCAAAACAAAACAAAAACCTTGGCCTTCATAACTAGCCTAATATCATTACCCTAAGCTTTTCAAAGACAATATCCATCTTTGTACATATTGGAGAGATCCCTCTTCGGATTCAGGAGGGCTAGATCCTAGAATCCCAAAGTTGGTTGAAATGATGTTAACTCTGTGATTGGACTCTCCCAATCTTGCTAATAAATTACAGAGACCTAACACAGGGACTGCTTCAGAATACTTATAAAAAATTAGTCATAGCGGGAGGCGAACATGGTAGGTTTCTTTGGTCTGATAGAGCTGATCCATGGAACGACTGAGGCCAGAGGCATTGATTGTAATTGTGTATCTCGAATGCTCCAGACTATTCTCGCCAATGTGTGTGATCGCTCGCAATGTGACCCACTCAGGTTTGGTCTCTTTGTGCTTATGCCCTACAATTCTACCTCAATCCTGCATTTTATCTCTTTTGGTTCTTTGTCCTTCGTGGGTTATCTTGGAATCTAGGTTTCTCTCCTTTTGTTGGGTTCTATTTATCTAGGCAATTTCATTTTGTCATAGACCCCCTTAATTCCTCTCAAAAGCTTTGTTGACCCCTGGTGTCCTCCGTGGTTCCCCTTCTTGAGCTATAGGCTTCCCCCTCTTTCTAGGTCCTTCCCTCACCACTCTACCCCTTTGTCTACCTGATGCTCAGGTTCCATAAATTTCACAGGTTCGGCCCTTGCTTCTCATGCTTGCCCATTTGGGTTGTTAATCTCTTATTTTTAGAGTATATATCTAGATTATTTTCCTTGTTAATTCCGACTTCGTGGCTTCTAAAGACTGCCCATTTTGGCTCTTTTTATTGGTTTCCCCCATGGTGGGGTAGTTTTACCTCTATGCATTTTCAATTTTTAGACAGTTAGTTGAGGTTAGTTTTAGTTGTCATACATTCTATTTTCTATTGTCTCTGGTCTGATTTCCAAGGTGGCAGGAAAGAGACAGAAAGAATAGTATTTCGGATGTAAATATTTTATACTTTCAATACAAAATTAGATTGCAAAAGAAAAATAGGAAATTTAGATGTGATAGAAAAATAAAAGAGAAAAGGAAATTTGATTTATTATAGAAGGTTATTAATTCCAATTTAGAAAATCAAATATATCTTTATAATTTAACTAATTTAAAAAGAAAATACTTTGGAAAAGCAAAACTTTAGGGGCTAATATTAGCAAGTAGGCTAATCTTCCATACTTTTTCCAAAACAAATTCATCAATTTTCATATTTTCTAAATATGTTTCCTCCAAATTTTATAATATAGAATTATTTTATCTTAAAATAGCCTAAATTTTATAGAGACTATATAAAATCATTAAAATTTTCAATATTTTTACAAATATATCAACAAACATTTTACATATTACATGTTAGGGACTAGTAAGATTCACCCAAATTTCTAAACTTTAAAATATATTTTCATCCTTAAGATATTCCCGCCTCCTCGGATTAGGTAAAGGTGGGAAGCATTAAGTGCATTGCCATTTAGCACAATGAACGCACGTGACATGCTTCCCATCCAAGTTTAAATGCAGATAAGAGGAAGTTTTGTTTGAATTTTCTAGATCAATCACATTGAGTTTAGAATCAACATTTCAGGCCAACAAGTGTGGCTCATAATTGGGATTGAAAGATTCAATCCTGATGATGAGACACACTTGCTGGCTCAAAACATCGATTCTAAAAAAACAGTGTGATGGATCCGAAATTATTCAAACAAAATGATACACATCACAAATTCCTTAACTCTAAAAAAAGAGGAAATTTCCCAACGTTTGTGACATGTGGTTGATTGAGGTGTTTAAGGTCATGGTCCATACGGCAATGTTATTTCTCACACGAGGGATAAGCCAAATGGTATTAGCAATTACTCATTTTCCATCATCCTCAATGTTGGTTGGGTATTTTGCATTCATTTCTCGTAGTTTATTTGATTTTTGGTTTTTTATTAGCATTTCACAACGTCATATTGGTTGTATTTTCCTCCACTTTTGTTGTTTCCTTGCAACCTCCCTCTATCTATCCATCTTCTCTGTGAACTCCCTCTGTCTAGCCATCCTCTTTGCAAGTCAAAGCAAGTTCTTTATTCCTTCACTCTTCCTTTTCTCTCTGGTATATGGGGCTTTGCTCTAGTGGGAATGTATATTCCAATCTTCATTGGGTGCAGTCATGGTACATCAAAGAGCAGGGTGTCAAAAGGGATGTGGTAGTCATAGAGGGATGGGAGATTATCGTGCTTGGTCAAAATTTGAGGCCTCTGCTTGGAATTTTAAAGAATATATTCCAGAGTTGGTTCAGGAGGAACCTCATGAGTTTGAGTCAGATGTTATAGTCGAGCACACCTCTTTATCAAACTTCAAGGTGTTAATGGGAATTGCTAACTAGGTTCTTGATCTCAAGCAGACTCGAGGAATACATAACCAATATCTACTAATTATTGATTTATATTGGAGGTTAAAAATGCTTCTGGGGAGGGTTATAATGTACAAGTTTTGATGCTAAAGAGTATTTTTGCTCATCTTGAACAAGGTGGTTCTGAACCAAAAATAAATAATGCTTCATCTTAAGTGGATTGAGGACAAACTAGCTCATGCTCCATGATCTAAAATTAAAAATTGAAGGTTTCTTAATAAATGTTGCAATCTAGTTTTTGTTGATCGAATTTGCAAAAGAACATAAATTTGTTAATTTTAGTGAAGTTTTGCAGATTTAAAACAGTGAAAAATAGATAACATGCAACATCACAAAAAAACAATTTGATGATGGAGTTGAACCCTCCCGGGATACATCTCCGAGTCTAGCTTTCAATGTTGGCCCTTTATATAATATACTCAAAATGTAAATTACATCAACATACAATGCTCAAATCACAAAATAATGTTGCCATTATGTCCAGAACACCCAAAAAACCCTGTATATGCTATTCTTGGGCTCAAAAAGGTTGAAAAATGGCCAAGATATGCCTCCATGCTCCTTTCTCTACTATCTATCTTGCAAAAATGAAAAAACTAGAAATTCAAACAACGAATTTGCCTTTGGCAGAACCACCAAGTGACAAATTAACGTAGGAGTGACGAAAATTCCACCCAAATCAATGCAAATTGTTGAATCGTTAATCAGACACCTACACCCTTATTTTCCACCCTTTTTATTCTTCATGTGGTTAGGGGCATGGGCTAGAGACCACGTGCCCTTCGACTTCCGTGCTCCTGTTCATGTGCGGGCCATGTGGCCATAGGCTGGGTGCCATGCGCTAACCCTTCTCCATGTTGATTTCCGACAGTTCCGTTGAACTGTTGGGACCAGGGGCTGGGATAATCACCCACCCCCTCCGCTTCCACCTATGCCACGACTATGTGGTATGACATATGACCCGAGGCCAGGGCTGGTCAAGCGAGCCCGCTAGCCAATCCACCTTGCTTTACTTGGATTGGTACCTTTGAGCCCCACTCGAATATACTCCACATTTCCTCTGCCTGAAGTCTTGATTCTCTTGTCAAGAATTGAATCTTCCCGCAACTCATCTAAATATTCAAGAGAAAAATATTCAATAGATGGAATCTTAACATTCTCTTCATGATCATCAATCACTGGGGGTTCATACAATCTCAAGTTTTCCACATTCACAACAGAATAAATTTGCATGTAAGGTGGAAAATATAATCGAGAAGCATTGTTACCTATCTTCTCCAAGATTTTGAAAGGACCATATATGATTGGATTAATATTTTTACCTTCAGCTTGAAGTCTTTCCTTGCTGATATATGACCAAACTTGATCTCCCACTTGGAAATCATGATCAACTCGATGCTTGTCATGCCTTGCTTTGTACTTGCCTTTGATTTTCTCTAGCTACTCTTGTACTCTTTGATGCACTAGATGAATTTGTTCAATGAAATTCTTGGCTTTGTCCACATCACTACGTCCATCTACTGCAATATATTTACCAAAGATGAAATCCAATGGAGACTTTTGAAAATAACCCAAACACGCTTCAAATGGAGATACTTGTGTAGATGAATGCTTGGCACGATTGTAGGCATGTTGGATGTAATGTGAATGCTCATCCCAAAGTTTAGGATGCTTACCACAATATTCTCAAAGGAGATGCATTATTGTTCGGTTTACCACTTTTGTTTGAGCATTGGTTTGTGGATGAAATGCAATGCTTTTTTTCAACTTGGTGTCCATGAGTTCCCATAAACTTGATCAAAACTTCCCGAAAAATCAAGAATCTCGATAAGAAATAAAAGAAGTGGGTAACCCAAAATGAACCCATACTTTTTGGAAGAACAGATTTGCGATTTGTTTAGTTGTAACATGTTTCTTACCTGGCATAAACACACACATTTTGTTGAAACAATCCACAACAACATATAGATAATCATGACCTTTCCTAGACATTTGTAGCCATCCTAGAAAATCCATAGAAATAATTTCCCAAGGACGAGAAAGAATAGGAAGTGGAGTGTACAAAACCAATTTCCTATTGCTAGGCTTGCTAGTAGCACACATGAAACAACTTCTTACATATCTTGAAATAATACCTATGAATTTGTGCAACAGTTTTGCGAACACCAAAATGACCAACAATAAGAGAAGTGTGGGCTTCCCTTATGACATTGACTCTTTAACCTTGTGGAACACATAACATGCCAAGATGATACGACAACTTTTTATGAACATGATAATCCAACTTGTCACCTTGGAGGTCTAGCTATTAGATCCACTAGGGTCGGTCACCTTAGATGAAGGTCGCCATAAACAAATCATCGATTTTTTTTTTATTAGAGTGCCCATTAAATGACTAGAATTTCCTTGCTTCATTATTAATTATACTCCATATTTGAAGGACTCGGGGTATGAAAACCCAATGTTTTTTTAATGTTTTGATCATGGTATGAATGTTAAAGTTGGAGCCCTTTGGTCCTGGATGGTAACACATTGTTAAAGGGAAACTCCTTGATTTTCCAATGAGTCTACCACCTGGTTATTTTGTCTTTTAATATGGTAAAATTCCATGCTTTCAAATTTCTGGATTTGCAAGTTGATTCTTAGTATCATTGAAGGGAGGTCATTTTCTAGAATCTCTTTGATTTTATGATTTTGTTGAATGAAAATCATGGAGTCACCATAAACTACCAAATGTTGAATCCGCCTTGATATTGCTATCTCTAAGTGTTGCCATAATGCTAACAATTATGCTTGATTATTGGTTGATCTTCCTAAACCCTAGGTGATTTGCATCTCTATTTCTTTATCGGGGAGAAATATGACACATCCTACTCCTGCCTCCCTCGGATGGATGAAATGTTTATTGATATGATATAATTGATGCTATCATTTCATATGATGGTGGTACATTGAAATGGATATTTTTGAGGTGCAATTACTTTTTTATACAACTAATGATTTGACTAGTGTGCTAGTGACGTCATAATTATACATTTCCATGGGATTATGTCAACATTGTACGAGCTTTGGATTAAGTAAGAATATGTTATTTTATTTATAATATGATTTAATTTATGATTATAGGACAATTTAAGGCATTGATTTAATAAACATGTATAGGCATAGGGAATACAATTGCAAAGGAGTTGTATGGAAGCATACATGGTATCATTATGAGAAGAGGAACAACATTCATGTTCCTCCCTACTAACACTCATTTTTCATGGCCCCAAGTTAGAAAAATTGTGACAATTTTGTTTACAAGTTGCACATTGTTGTGATGATATGTATTCAATTCGGTCATTCACGAGGTTTAATTGAAGGGTATGCAATTAGGAGGTATCCTTATTCCCTAGTGAATATTAGTATCTCAACAAGGGAAACAAAGGCTGATTTAATTCGATTTCAACAATCACACATGACTGCCCCCTATTGAGCACACACATACTGAGAGGTCGAGGGAGGGGGGTAAGGAATTTTATTTACTTATTAAAATATTCATCAAACATAAGAAAAAAATGACATATGAGATCTATTAACTGCAAAATGTGGAACACAAGATCTATGTGGAAATCCTTTTGGGAGAAAACTTCAAAAAATGTTAACATTCACATTACCTTCATTGAGTCTTTTTTCTAATTCTACCTTCACCATGTCTTATTGCTACTTATTCCTTGATCTTCTCAACACTTCTGCCTTCACCATGTTTAACAAAAATTTGAATCTCTAAATGAAATGTACGGTAACTCTCCAAAAGCTTGCTATTTTGGCCTCTTCCCAAGAACGAACTTGTACAATATGATATATATCCAAATTTTCAAATCTAATACTAAAATTTTAACTAATGTACTTTTAGACGTTTCCTTAGCTCTTTGAAAATTTCATAGTATGAAAAACCCTAGAAAAGAAGTTATAGCAAAAATGCCAATATGACCGTTTGAAATTAAATTAAGAACCATTCAAGAACCTAAGTTCCACAAGGATTATCTCCAAAAGTATAGTGAACCAAAGTCTCAAATATTACTTAAGGTACTTCTATATGTCTCATAGAATCTCTAAAAATTTCACATTTGAAATGTCCCAAAAACATAGTTATAGAAAAAATGTCAGACTGGCTTGTTTGAAAGTAATTTCATGACCATTTAGAAACCCGAAATTCTAGAGGGAATATCTCCAAAATTATAACGAACCATTGTTTGAAATTTTAACCAAATGTACCTAGGAATCTTACCTCCATCTCTTCAAAATTTCATGGTCCAAAACATCCCAAAAAATAAGTTATAGTGAAAATTCTAAACCAGTCTATTTGAAATTAATTTTAGGAGCATTTAGGAACCCTAACTTTTAGAGGGCATACCCTTTTTTCTTGTTGGCCAAACCTAACATGGATTTGAACTTTGAATCTCATGCTTTACATATTACTTCATAACAAGGCGATCACCAATTGAGATATATCCTGTGGGCTCCATAGGGAATACCTTATAAATGAGGAACTAATATCTAAAATTTGACCACAGGTACCTGATATTTTGCCTTAGTCTCCTCAAGATTTCATGATCTGAAACATCTTAGAAAATAAGTTGTAACAAAAATCTCAAACTTACTTGAAACTAGTTACACACACTATCCTTTTAGAATGATATCCAACCTTTGCTCATCCACTTCAAAAGAGTACTACATTTTTTCCCACACAGTTTCTCTCAATTTTCTCTTTTTATACTTTATCATAACCCTTAATGAAGGGACATGTTAATTCAAAAGGACACAACATCATTAATTAGATAATTAATTACCTTTTTATTTCCCTTTTCCACATACCATGGAAAAGTACCTTAGATTTTCAAACTTAATACCATGGGCTTCCAACCCATGGGTTTGAAACCCTCATTTCACTTTTTACTTTTTCATGTGTATCCATTTTCTAATTATAGTTGTAATGCCTTAATATGACATTAATGACAACATTAATCCTTTAACATCAATGATAATAATTCCACCATACCAAGAAAATTGGATGCTTTAAGGGCATGAGTAAACATGACACCCTTGGGTGCTTACTAAAAAGTAACTCTTGAAGGCATAGAGAAGCATGACAAGGTTGGTCAATTATAATTGTTGAGTACACATGAAAAGATATTTCATCAAGCATATAAAATATGTTTGATTTAGTATGTGCATTTTGGTTAATTTTTACGAAAACTTAAAAAAACATGGCTGATTGATTTATTGAGCATATATATTAGTGCATATAATAATAAAGTGAAATGCAATTGTTTATATAATTTCTTTGGAAGATAAATGCATTCTAGATGTGAATGAAATGGAAAATAAATGATTTAGTTACTAAAAATTAATTACCAGTACAACCATGAATCACAAAGAAGAAACAAGTATAAATAATTCAAATTCAAAATAAGTGTGGTAAATTAAAGTTGGGTTGTGAATTATTAAATAGAGTTAATAAATAACTAAAATATTGATTACATTTGCACCCACTCAAATAAGAAGAAATGAAAAAGAGATCAAAAGGACATTTAGAAATAAAAATAGGAATTATGTTATATTTTTAAATAAAGAATTGCTTATGCACTCATGCATGTGAGTGACACATGGGTAAGTGAAGAATAGGTAGGTAGTATCGGCATTCCGATTCCTAATTCGTTAGATTGTCGACCTTATTCCATCGGAATTGTAACCAACATATTTTCAAAACTAACAGGACAATGGTTCAGAGGGCACTTGCATGAAATGCATTCTCAACGAGGGTTGGCTTGCATAATGCCTTGAAGCTGAATCTTGGTAACCAACAATGTCAATGATGTAATGTCTTTAATATATGAGGCTATAATTTATGCATCATTGGTAATTATGCTTTCTTATTTTAGCTAGTTGTAACAATGCATCTTATGTATAAGATTTTTGTATTTTAGATGGAAATTCATATTAAAGTCATACACTTACCAAAATTAATATTGGATATTTTTAATTGATGGATTTTTTGATTGGTCATAAGGAACACTAATTATAACACGCTTTGATGGATTCATAATTATACTGATTGAGAATCATTATTTTTATTTATTTAATACTAGTCACATATTATAAAACATCAATCTCATAAACTAAACAAGTAACATAAATTATATGTGGAAACCCTTAAGAGACACCAATCCCCTATGGTGTTGAGGAGATGCCAATCCCCTATGATATTATGTAGGCACCAACCTATAAGAGACACCAATAACCGTAGCTACTTTGTAGACACCAACCTAGAAGAGACACCACTTCCCTCTGTTGTTTTGTAGGCCCTAACCTATAGGAGACACCAATCCTCTCTACTCTTTGATTCATAATCTAATTTTATTTGACCTACTCTACTCTTCTTTAGACGCCAATCCCTTATGATGCTGTGTAGGCACCAACCTATAAGAGACACCAATCCCCATAACTACTTTGTAGGCATCAACCTACAAGAGACACCACGCCCCTCTGTTGTTTTGTAAGCCCTAACCTATAGGAGACACCAATCCCCTCTACTCTTTGATTCACAATCTAATTTTCATTGGCCTAGTCTACTCTTCTTTAGTTCGTTACAAGTATCTCGTCAACACCATATTTGCTCAAGGTGCTTCATTTTGTTCATTGCACAGATTCCTCTCTATTGCTTAAATATGCTTGTTGAGGTGCTCACCCAGTCTAGTCAAATCATGTTCTTTGTCCACAAATCATGCTTTACTTGCTCTTCGAGTGGTTTCGACACACTGACTTCTCCAATGCTTACATTCAACATGGTGCACAATTGTTGCCTCTCTCAACTCTTTCAAATTATAGATGCTTCCTTTGTTCCAAATTTTAATCAGCTTGGCACTTTTGTGAATGGGTCGAGGATTTGTACCACTTCCTATGCTTATGAAATTAATTTAAAACTCCCTTGGCCCATCCCCTTGGTATTTCTATTTTTTTAATCTTCTTCCCATCCAACCTTGCAACATCATATTTTGAATCTGTTTAACAATATGCTCAAACGTCATGATCTAGAGCTCTTTTAGCACCCATGAATTGAGGAAAATAAGCACCTAGAACTATGTGCCATGATCGAACGGTTCCCATATCGAGACCCATGTTTTCATGAATACTTTAGCATGATTTCATAAAAAATACTTTGGGATTTCAAGGGCGTGAGGTGCTAAGCCTTCATGTGCTACAAGTCATCCCCTTGTTACCAAATCTTGTGACTATAGACCAACTGTTATAAAGAAATGAATAAATATTTTTCAAAATACCACCATTTGGCATGTTCTGAGCATTGAGTTATCGAGAAAATTTATGAAATTTTGCATTCCTAATGATCTAGGGGCTTGATTAGGATTTTATCCCTTAGGCGTTATATGTTATCACTCTATGACCAGGTACTTAACTAGGAGCTCATGTACTAAAGAAATATATTCACTGTTGCACATCCAATGGTCCAGCGGCCCAAGGGATCTTATCCCTTAGGCACTAATGCTTAAGTTCTTTGTGACTGGAGGCTCGAACAAAGGCCATCCATATCCATTATTAAATAAATCTATTAAATTTTTCTTTTAAAATCATTTGATACATGCAATGGTTTGGGGGCGCTTATCTCTTAAGCACCAATCCTTAAGTACCTTATGAAGGGGAGCTTAAACAAGGGCTTACCATATTGGATATTGAAAAAATTCATGAGCATTTGCATTGAAAACCATCTAATGTTTCTGGGGCCCGATAGGTGGAACCCAATGTTGTAAATTTGACTTAGGTGTTGTCAATTGTTGCGTAAAATTATGTTTTTTAACTAATAAAGACCTGTCACATTTGGCCCCACTAATGCCACATCACCCTAAACCATTTTCATATTTCCTCAAGTGGTTTCAAGGAGGATGCATAATCCTTTCATCGAATGCCATGTTCCCTCAATGATTTACCATTGTGACATCATTTTTAACCCCCCTTGTGGTTAAGCATCGAGCATGTTGGGACCCTTCAAAATGAATATGAATCATCAGGGTGAATGCATGAAGATGGGTTACACTTTTGGGCCAAATGTGGTGATGAAATTTCAAGTTTTTCCTCTTTTATTGAATTGAAGCCCTCAAAATTCATATAAGCATTGTGAATTTTGATTCAGAGTAAAAATACAATATGTGGCAAATTATGTTGTTGTCTGATGTAGGGATTCTGCAATAAAACAAATCCTTGCACATAATAGAGTGTGTGTTTCTTTCAGCATGAAAATCCTCATCTAAGTCTTCATAAAAACCACTTATAATTCAACTCAAAATATATATAAAGGAGAGAGTCGAACAATAAACAAATACTGACATATAATAATAAGAATAAAATTATAGATTCAAACCAATCGCATGAATATTACATTTGCGGGCATCTCGGCTCTCTCTCCTTACATAAACTCTCACCCCATTTCTCTCTTCCTCTCTGTGTCACTCTCTATATCTCCCTCTCTCCTATTCCATTCTCTATGTCTCTATCCTCACACAAACCTCATATTTATACATAATTGTGGATTAATTCCAATCCATTATTTCCTCCACAACTATCTCAACCAAAATCCAAAATAGATTTATCCCTTTTTTGACTCAACTAAGTTCCATTTAAGGAGTTCCTAATCCCTAAATTATCTATCCAACTAAAATCCACCCATATTCTCAATTAATTAAGAGAATATTTACATTAAATCTCACACTCACATTTTTCTCTTAAATTATTTTTAAAATATACATAATTTATAAAATAAATAAATAAAACCTCACCCCCTAAATCACACAAATGAATAATGAAATTTTTGCTCGATGCTCCTGCATCAGACTCCCCATGTAGAGAAGTTTCCAA
Source organism: Pinus albicaulis (assembly GCA_034641835.2). NCBI lineage: Eukaryota > Viridiplantae > Streptophyta > Pinopsida > Pinales > Pinaceae > Pinus > Pinus albicaulis. The sequence goes on from CM076580.1 coordinate 1,392,102,111, forward strand.
AGACTCCTGTCTATGAGTTCTGTCACTTTTCTGTAATAATGCAACAACCACAAGTCTCCATGACTTTCTCCCTCCAGGATTCCAAACTCTGTTTTGCCGCTGGTCTTTTAAAGTGTCAACTCCATTTTTCAATTTTGCACAAAATTCCCAGAATAGTATTTTCAGAATACTGTTGAATGTAACTCTCGCTTTTACATACCACATCATCTTTATTTCGAAAATTACAGACTCGTGTAGAATCACTGATACCCATTCTTCTAGTCTCCAAACACTGAAAGAATCTCGAACTGGTTGTACATCAACATTACTTATTCTATCAACCAGATTCCAGAATAATCAAGAATTTCTCCTTGATCACAACTGTAGTCATTGACTGCTCCTATAATAACAAATTTCTCATCTGGTGTTGTACCTGCATTCATCAACAAAATATTAGTTTTAAGAAGATAAGACCTTTCGGCCTCTTTTGATGCTTCAAGCACCAATCTCCCATCATAGATTTTTTGGATTTCAACAGATCTTGTTTTGAATTGCTAGCTGCTTTCATCTTTATCTTGCTGATTCAATACTTCTGTTTCCTTTATGTCTCTAAGGACATAACTTTCTTACTGCTCTTGGTATTTCATCTCATCTTCAAATACTTTCTGCTCAATTTCTCTGATTTCAACATCATATTTATTTATGTTTCCCTCTGTACCTACAACCACATTATTTTTTGAAAAGTTATAACATTCACTCAACTCTATAAATGTTAAAAACATTTCATCCCTATCATGCATAGTAACTGCAATCTTTTATGTATCAGGTTCTGCAAGCTTCACTTCTCCCTGAGGTTCCTTAAGCCATCATTCCAAGAACTCTATTTCCATGTGAAATCTTGCCAGCATTTCATCACAACCTTCATTCTTAGTTTCATTCTTCATTTGGAAATCCTCCTGAGTTATCCTAGTTTTTGTATCATCACATTGCAAAATTATGTCATCAAATTCATTTGTTTACCTCCTTGGAATATCACTTTGGAATTTTCATTATGCTTCTGCTCCATAACAGGAATTCATCTATGATTTCGTTCTGCTTCAATAAATCAATACCTTCCTTCTCTGAAAGGCATTCTCCATCATACTTCACCTCAAGCATTTCATTCATCTCTGTGACAGTTTCACCAGACTGTCCATCATCTTCTGCACATCCTGCAAACATACACAAACTATGAGTTTTAAAAAAACAAGCCTTCATAGTCTCATTTGCTTCTCTTGTCAACATATCTTTCAATTCTTCTGAACTATTCCAATAGTTCATGAGATATCTCTCATTGATCTCGTCACCTAGAATTTCATCCTATTCTGGGCCAAAAATGGAAACTTCCATTTTCAACTCAGCCTCTCTAAGTTCTTCACATCTCAATTGCACACTCATCATCTGCTCGAGCTTCCTCAACTCTTCTATCAACTGTATGTTTACCTGATGTTCCCTTTTTGCGTGTAGCCTCTGCCACTTCACTTTATTCCTCATGGTCCAACGATGTCTCTGGTTTTTCTTGTTTCTCTACAACAATTCCATCAATAACTCAAGGTGAACTATTATCTCAGCTTTCTCCCTCTCATACTCTTCATCAGTCAACTGCTTACATATGCCATTTGCCTTGGCATCTTCCTTCTTCTTTCTTCTATTGCGGTCTTTCTTAGAACCTCTGAAATGACTATCACCAGTCATCTTTTCCTCCTTTGTGAACTTCATCTGTTCACGTATGGATTTCATTTGAATCCCCTTTTGAGCAAGCCTCCATACTTTCCATTCAACAATACAAGCTCTCTTCTTGCGCTTGACCTCTTTCAGTTCTCTATCTTGGAATAATTTCTGGCAACTCTCTTGCTCCTCTTTGCTGCAAACAAAAATTGTAGTATTTCATGTGTTATAATGACCAAACTCTTTGGGTGTCGGGCTTTGCCGATCATGCACCCAATTACATTCAAACCTTTGACTTGATTTAAGACTCTTTGACTCCAGACTTGACATCAACTCTTCATCTTGGATGAAAAATGCACCCTCTTGTACAATAAATCAATGGTTTAACATGACCCAAGCTATCCAATTTCTTTATTGACCTTAACATCTTATGTGACTTCAAATCTTGACCCAATATTTACAATAGTGGATATTTTGACTCTAATTCAAGTCATACAATATACTAATGAACATCCACTCTTAATACATTCTCCTGATGTAAACTCTTCACTCCACCAATTCTCTTTCATACTCCATTCATATGATAATATCATAAGTCATTAATTACATCATCTCCATTATCACTTTATTTTACTGTCATGACACTTAAGGCTTCAAATCGAAATGCAATCCACTCTTTCCAAGATTTATTTTATGATGAAAATAAATAAACCTTTTAATTTCCAACATTTAAAATGCCTTTTTGAAATGAATTATCATACCTTCTACTCATCATCTTAGCGCAGATAGTTTTCTTGTACTTCCATGCAACTCCTTCTTTGCAGTGACAGTTCTCATGAAACACCGTCTCTCTTCAGTGCACAAAAACAATTCCTTCATAGGAATTTTCCAAAACTTCCTTTTAACATGGTGGCATCAACATATTTCTCCGGCAGCAACAAACACAAACTACACTATCTTTTGAACATAACAATGTGAACACTTTCACATGTGCTACAAGAAATGATCAATCATGATCTCCATGATCTCTAGATCATGTATTCTCATATGTTGATAGATGATGCAATATCAGCCACATCTACCCATATTAATATTAGCATGTCCCAAGATTTCAATACACTTTAGCATGGTGAAAATCCACATTAATTAATCAAAACATTTCGTCCTTCTATATTTATGCGGTAGAATTTTCCTTTCGGATTTTACTCTTATAACAAAATTTGACATACCCGCATTAATAAAAATTCACACAAGCTTTAGTGAAATTTTATTAACACCAACACTGTGTTATCCCCCATGAAATAAAAATAAACATTTTGATTTACCTTTTGCGCCCATGGCACATTTACCGCTGTTCTCTTTAGCTTCAAATCTCCACCATCTTCAAACCTTTTAAAATGAAGCCCTTCTTCTCAAATACTTGGCTATAATTTTTCCAATCAATCCATGCTGGATAACAACGCTCTCCAATTCTAGATAACCTCTTCACTGCTGGATAATGCTCCAACAATTCTTTCATAATTTAGCAACCAATTCGGCCTCTCTATGAAGTTGATACATGCATAAGTTCATTAATAACAAGTTGTTGTAGGCATCATGACAATTCAACCTCTATCACACTGAATGTTGGGTGTGCGGCTTCAATTACGAAAAATATGGCTTGTAATCATGTACGCTGGCATCAAGCACTCCTTCCATAGGTCGGTCCGCGCCAAGCACTTATAAACCACCACCGATAGCTCCATGGATCACAAGTTTGCACATGCAAGTCTTCTTGCAGAAAGTCTTCAACGTATGCAACGGGTCTTCAGTTTTGGTAGCATCTCTTCACGGCTTCTCATACACAAAAAACTCTTAACAACTACACAAAAGAATCTTATAAACAATTCATCTTGGAAAAATATGTTATGCCTAGAAATAACTTCAGGGTTGGACTGTTGTTAGAATTTTTTTTTAAATGCTATTGAAAAAATGAGATAGCATCATTCATACTTCAATCATGAAATATTTCTTTGACAATAACACACAACAATCGTGTTTCTTTGATGGCACTAAAAGCTTCTACCTTCTGTTCTCAAATTTCTGCTGACAAAAACTCCATGTTCGAGATTGATAAAGCAGCACTCCGCGACCTATGAGTGGCGGTATGAGATAAGAACAATAAACAAATACTGGCATATAATAATAAGAAGAAAATTGCAGATTCAAACCAATTGCCCGAATATTAAATTTGCGGGCATCTCGGCTCTCGCCCCTTACATAAAATCTCACCCCATTTCTCTCTGCCTCTCTGTGTCACTCTCTATATCTCCCTCTCTCATATTCCATTCTATATGTCTCTATACTCACACAAACCTCATATTTATACATAATTCTGGATTAATTCCAATCCATGATTTCCTCCATAACTATCTCAACCAAACTCCAAAATAGATTTATCCCTTTTTTGACTCAACTAAGTTCCATTTAAGGAGTTCCTAATCCCTAAATTATCTATCCAACTCAACTCCACCCATATTCTCAATTAAGAAAAATGATAGCAAAATATGGCAATGATGGAGGATCAAAGTCAGACCAAAACTATAGATCCAGAGTGATCTTTTGGCAACAAAAGGTAGCGAGTGAATGGAAAAACCCTTCTATCTATAACAAAATATTGAGTTAGTCTAGATATTGGTGCATAATTAAAATATTGTTAACCAAATCTAGATCCAACTTTTATGGAATATTTTATTATATTTGTTGGAGGGAAAAAGAATTTGAATTTGGTCAAATCCTTTTATTTGTAAATAATAAATAAATAAATGATTTATTGATTATTTTAAGGACGTGGCTGAGTAATAATTAAATAAATAATGATTTATTCAATTATTTAAAAATGATTTACTCAAATTTCACATGGAATATTATTTAAATAAGGTTTAAATAATTATTCCTAGAAAATAATAAGATAAATAATGATTTATCTAATTAATTTTCCTTTTTTGGGTTAAATATGACCAGGAATATTAATTAAATTGTTGTTTAACTAATTATTCCTTGAGGAAAATAAAAAAAATGTGGATTTATTCAATATTTCCTCATGGGGTTTCCTGTTTAGACCATAAACAACTTAATAAATTATGGATTACTAAGTTATTTTTCATAGTGAAAGCAATTTTACTTAGGGTAAAATTGGTCTTACATGGTGTACTTTGGTCCATCTAATAGTAATAGGTTAGATGACCAAAAAATGGTGTAACAGATTGCCCCCAGCGTGCGAGCATTAGGAGCTAATCATGTGACTGAAGTACATTGTAAGAACTCAATCACTAGACACTGAAGGGGAAGTCAGAGAGAGAGAAATATAAGGTAGACCAAAGCACTAGAGGAAAAGAAACTAAGGAGGCGAGAATTATAGGTGTGAAAAGTCTCTTTTATGAGTGAGTACCTATGCTACAAGAGGCGGGGGAGGTATACCTATGTCCGCCGAGACAAAGTACAAAGAATAATGCGTCCAGTAAACAAGGGACTGAACTATATAGTACATGCTGGCATAAACATGAGCCGGATAAAAACATGATAATGGATCCCACATACATACTGTGCCTGGGATAACATCCAGGACTTATACAATAATACCTGAGTACATGAGATGTAAGTGCAACCAAAGAGGCCCTGTAAACAGGAGAGGGCTCTGAAAATATGAATGATACATGCAAACTAAAAGGCACTGCAAGTGGCTGAGGCCGAAACCATCAAATATCTGGAGTTAGCATTGAAGGTTGTAATGAAGAGGTCATCCAGGCATGTGGGGGGATACCTTAAGGGCCACCCCCTCATGAGGTATGAAACATCTCACACACACCCGGGAATCACCAGTACAATCTGCTGCATCACTGAACCATCAAGTATACGGATCTCGATCATGCCGTATGGAGTTGGAGCAGAGAAACAATCAAGTCAAAGGGAAATAAGGGGCCCCTTTTCCTGATCCGAGGCATGAACAAGAATGGAAGCTGGAACCAAGGTACACCGCCCTCTAGACCTATCTTCTAGAATGAATGAGTTGATGTCGAAAAAAGGAGGTCCACCATAGGTGAGGCAATAAGGGATCCTCAACTAAGGCATGAGAGATAATAATAGAGAGACTAATAGACTGACACCAGGGATGATGATGGAATGGGAGGTACTGAGTAGCGAGCTGGCGACTTCCCTTGTTAGAACATGAATGGCATGGACGACTTGGCAGCAACTAACGCAATATCAAAGGGGACAGGGGACAGTAGGACTTAAGGCCATAATGTGCGACACGAGAGAGGAACCAAGCAATGAAGGATGGAGGAATATGGTGAGATACAAAGGGACTCGGGGTAGACTCCATGGATGCGATGATGACTCAACTCGGATACCCCAAACAAGGGTGACTCGATGATGTTGCCACACAGAAAAGGTCCAGTGGGGACCATGAAAACATGAGTACAAGTTGGTTACTCATGACGAAATTCGACACGAGCATGGAAAATTATGGAGGAAAAGTGGTGCCCCACGTACAAGTCTTGCAAGTGAAGAAATTTGATTTTTAGGAGTGGTGAAGTGACCCTTCTTGGAAAAATGTGTCCTAGTGAAGTATCAAATCACAAAAAACTAACAAATACCCATTTTAGAGCTTGGTGAGAGATTTCCAATGGTATAGATGGTTTGTCAAACTAAGCTATGGTTTGGCTACAGTCGACGAAAAAAAAATATGGGGTTTCTCTTTTAATAAGGCATTTCCCTCCAAATTCACTCATTTGCAAGTGTAGCCGTGGTGAATGTAGAGAGGAGAGAAGGCCCCAAACCTTGTGGCGAGTGTAGTGGACAAACCAACCATTGGAATCAAGATCCGTCAGTTGTAGGTAAGAGGACTAACCCTACTCTTTCATTTTAGGGGATCAAAATTTCAGTTTAGGCACCCAGAGCTCATGAACATGCCAATCCGCACTTGTTGGGGTCTGTTCTGCGACCTGGGTAACAGGTACTGGGCGGAAAACTGTGACCTGTCCCAGGAAATGACCTGAAAAGTGTGACTTGTCAGAGAAAGGGGATTTCAGTACTTTTTTTGGCTGAGAGCTGAGATTTTTATGGTTGAGGGGCATAGGTGCTCCCAAGCATGTTATGGTCATGCCAAAATGTATTTAGAAAGGGGGAATCTAAACACATTTTTATGATGTGGCATGCCATTTGTTTTCATTATGGTTATGCAGTTTGAGAAAGGGAATGGAGGATTACCAATCTCTTTTGGTACTGCATATATGAAGTAAATAGACTAAGTTTCTAGGTTGGCATACATGGTGTCACTATCTCAAAGAGAGGATTTGGAGATAATGAACTGGTGCTCTCCTAGAAAAGCCACAAGTTGGTAAAAAACAATGTGTAGGGGACTGGGTTGTTGATGTAAGATGAAGGAATGATGAGGGGTATCATCCCTAGAGTAATCTGAAGTGATATGGGACTCTAGAGGTTCTTCTAAATGGGGAAGAATAATAGTACTAGAGTTGAAACGACCAGATGCACTAGGAGAGTTGTGGAGAACTGCTTCTCCTAGGCTCTCCAATATGGGTGCCCCCTTACCCAAACATTGGGTGTCAATGTAATGGCCACAAGGTGTATGTGGTTTGAATGCATGGGTTCGATGTAAGGGGGGATAGATAAAGTCAGGGGTGGTGACTGCTTCCATAATGTCGTCATCGCAATAGAAGATGGGGTGACTGGTGGAAGAAAGACCACATGGTGCTACAAAGCTACTTGAATCATCATCATGAGAAGAAATGTTCACATGCACATTGTCACGGGAGGTGACGGAAGAACAAGCAGATAAGGGATCCACTAATGTTGAGCCCAGGGTGATCGTTCAAGGGAGGTCGAGCAAAAAAGAAGGGGAAGTCTCAGAGGGAGCTTCCACCGTGGATCTCATGAATGATGATAGGTAGAGGATGGTGGCCATAGGTTTCGTCATCTCGACATCAGGAGGGGGAATGTCAATGGGAGCAGGTAAATCCTCAAGTTGGCCCGAAGCATTCTGCGCAAGGACGAGAGAGGCATACTGGTTTTGTTCAATCTCATACCCCTGAACTACCTCCAAAGAGGCACGGTAATTCGTGAGGCGGGGAAAACGGTGGGTATAATGGCCATGGAGATCACACAAAGCACAAGGTTGGTTGGTGTGAATAGTTTTTGGGTTCTTGGTTGTAATCAAGGAAGAAATAGAGGCTTTAAGGACCGTAGACTTAGGGAACACAACATTAACCATGGGCTTGATACAAGGCAACTTGGGACAACGATGGGTGGCATGACCGAAAACATCACACAAAGCACAAGGTTTGGTATGCTTTGGAGGCTGAGGAGGAGCAGGGTCAATCGGGGTAGCCTTGTCTTTAGGTGCCTTATTGCAAGATTTTTCCCCTTTACCCGAAGCTATCACAATAGGAGGAGGTTCCTGTTGAGGTGGCTGAGGCATGGTAGTAGAGGGAGGGGTCATGGGGACTGGTTGGACCGAGGTCAAAGCAAGATAATGTTTGGGCTGAACAGGCGGGGTAGCTGCTGGGGGATCAATGTACCAGATGAGGATCCCCAAGGTCAGGTTAGGAAGGGATAAGGTAGCCATAATAGGTACCGAAAACACTCCAAGAGGGGGATCTAGGAACAGTATCTGATCGAAGGGGTAATGGCCAGGCAAGACAACTCCGAGATGGTTAAGGCCAAGAGGAACTATGCTGGGAGGGTAGAGAGGCTCGTGAATATCAGCTGTAGATGAAGGGCCTGGAGGAGGGGGTCCTGAAGGCTGAGTTGAAGTGCTAGGAGGAGTTGCAGCGGGCAGGGTTGTTGACTAGCCGAAGTAGGCCGCTTGAGGGAAGCTTGAGATGATTAAATCATGTAAACATTCGACGAGCTGGGATCAAAGACAGGAGGAGGAAGACCAGGGAATGAACCAAGCAAATAGGAGTCTTTGTAGACTCCGAGTGAGACACTAGTCAAGGGGTCGATGATTTTCTTATTGGCCACCGAAGATATGATGGACTCAGGGGAGGTCTGAGACTTCGATTCGTAATATGTCAACTGGTAAATGGTGAATATCTTTCCATTATGGGGAAAGGAAATCTTGCGGTGAACCGCAGATGGTACAACAGACATCACATAGGTGTAGCTACGACCCAATAGAATGTTGTAATCTAAGGGGGCATTAATGACTTCTATGTCAATGCAAACAGTCTTGCCTGCAAGAGTAATAGGACAATTGCGAAACATGCCAATGGGCTTGGAAGAGTGGCCAACCCAGGCTCGGAGGGTGATAGTGGAAGGGTCCAACTCAGGTGATTCGATTTTCTTCTAAACCGAAGCGGACATCACGCAGGTGGATGCCCCCTAATCAATGATACAACAGGAGACATTGGCATTCCAGATCTTGACAGGGATTTGGAAGGCAACAGAAGTAGGAAAGGGAAGATGTTCTGACCGATCAACATTGAAGATGATCAAATGATCATCTGAAGGATCTACAACACCCATGGCAGTTAGTAGAGCTTTTCGTTGTGAAGGGCATGGATGGAGGAGTTCCAACGTTGAGATGGCAACAGGAGATTGTGCCAAATCATGTACTATACTATACGAATGGGAAGCTTTTCCAGAAGCAGCGTTTCAGCGTAATGGTCCCTTGGGGATCTTGGTATGAACATCTGCCTTAGGTTGAGGGATCTGTAAAGGACCATTGGTTGTCAAAAGAGGCTCTGTAGAACCTGCAGAAGGGGGCTCAGGGGTAGATGTAGCGGGAGGCTTGTTGTACTGATGGACCGAGTCTGAAGGTTGAGGTCAATAGTAATGGGTTGGTTAGAGTTCATCAAGAGAATCTGGTAATCGAAGGTACCAGATGGAGGAGGTTGAGTGGCTGTCTGACCTTCAGTTGGTTAGGTAGCCATGAATCCTTGCCGAGGGAAAGGATTGGTAAACACAGCCAGTTGGCTAGGTGCAACATTGGGAGGAACCGAAGGGGAGGCTTCCTGTCCTCACGATGTTTCTTGAGTCTCCCACATCTGATGCATCTGTGGTAAAAGAGGACAATCATGGGTGTAATGAACATAGACACCACAACAAGAACAAGGCTTATTTGTGCGAACAAGCCTGTCCTACTTGGGATGAGTGCCTTGTTGTCTGTTAGTGGTGTTAGGTGCATTCCCTTGGGGATTAGGTTTTGGATTACCTGGGATAGATTGATTTTGGGTGCCTTTCCCCTTCTTTTTGGAAGTAGGAGGATTAGTCGCGCTTTGCTGTGCATACACCTGCCCTTGGGGGGCGATGGCTATTGTTGCGAGGGTTGAGAAAGCAAGGGAGGCAGGGGTGTTAATGCTGGAGGAGTTGGAGCACTAGGCTGCGGATACGGATAATAAGGAGGTTGGGTAACATTGTGGTAAATAGGTTGGGAAAAAAGAGGAGGCATGTCGTATCCTGGATACATGCTACTGGGAGGGGGAAAAGTGCTGGAGGTACTGGCCCCTTCCTGAGGGAAACCATTACTCATGGGAGGATGAGCGTATGGATGAGAAAGGGCTCCGATAATACCGTCAGCGGCATGGGATGCCCCCTATGCATTGGCACCACCGAGTCTAGGGAGATCAGGTAAGACGGTATAAAAAAAACCAGACTGTGCGTAGATCAGGTCATATTTTAATGCAATCTAGAGAGCAGCTTCTTCGGTCTAAGGGAAATACGATGTGACATATTTGCCTATAGCAGGCAAGAGGGATCTAAGGAACCAGTCCATGTAGACACGTTCATCGAAGGTAGGGGCTCGACATAGGCTCTTTCTTCTCCGCCATTCCTGGACATGATCAGATAGGCGAGTCGCAGACGATTGATGGAAAGAAGTCAAAATTTTGGTACCTGTGTCATAACAAAGGGGAAGCTGGAAATAAGACAAAAAAGCCAAGCAAGAGTCACAAAGGTGGTATGAGAGGAGGAGGCCTAATCAAAATACCACTTAGAAGCTTCGCCAGTAAGCGTATGTTGGAACAACTGAAGACAGACGGAGTCATTGATAATGGAGTTAGACGAACACCACATGTAGAAAGATCGAACATGGTTTGTAGGATCTTCTCCAGCAAGACCTTCAAATTTGAGGATGTCGGAAGGGAGCTTGGTTGGCATAGCAGGCCAACCAACGTCATGGCGTATGGGGTCATTGATCAACTGGTTAAAATATGGAAGATTGAGGCCTGCCATATAGGGGAGCAAGGAAGCAGTCGAGATAGTTCCTGTTGCGGTTCCACTAGTAGTATTATCAGCATTAGGGTCGGGGCTACCACCAGTGTTAGGTCTTGAAATAGACATGGTGAAGGTGATAGGGGAGAACCGAGGATGGAACCAGAAGGGGAATAGAATGAACCAGAAGAGGAGTCAGAATGAGGACTCGTTGGAGGACTAACTTGAATGCTACGTGGAGGAGTAAGTCTTCCTAATGGAAAATGAGGATGAATGCCAAGAAGTCTCTGAGAAAAACGCCTTGGGGGCACAATGATGAAAGCACAAACATGGCACAAAGAGAAGAGAGACCAACAAGGGAAAGGAGGTGCAGGAGAAAATGATTACAATGTTGAAACAAGGTCAAAAAGATGCAGGATCAATTGATTACAATGTTATAGTCTTTGCCTGGCGGTGTTAACCAGGCTCTTTTTAACTTAAGGTGTGTATGTTAAGTGTGTAAATTTTAATTTTTAAACCTATAAGTTTGTAGAGAAATAAAAAAGTGTGTTGTATAACTGTAAATAAATCTGCAGATAATAGTAAATGAAACTAAATATAACAGAAAATAAACAACTAATTATGCATTAATCTAAACCCAAGGAGGCAGGCCTCTCAATAAGTAGTCTGTGGGTGGGAAAAAATCTAGTCAAAACACACCAAAATAGCCAATGGTTCTAAAGTCAGGAGGGACAATGATCTAAAGGTTAGATTTGTTGGAAATAGGTGCAGAAAAAAAACAAAAAATCAGAGGGAAAATTGTTGCAAATGAGGTGGTGAAAGGATACAACCTGGAGGGAAATGGAGGGGACCCTAAAGGAAGACCCAAACAAAACTAAAGAGAGGTGTTTTGGATGGATGAATAACCAATCTAAAATGGATCTGAAGGTAAGGGATCAGATCTAAAAAATGGCTGAAAACACTGAAATTTCAGACGACCTGCTGCAGCTAAAACTCCTCCTAGAAAGGTGGAGGGTACTGAAGCCCTAGGGGGCTAGGTTTCCACTTTGATGAGTAAAATAGAGACAATACAGGTCCAAAACATGCGGAGACGGAGATCAGAAAACCCTGAACATAGGTCCAGACAAATTGAGAAAAATCTCAAAAAAATGCCTGCAAAAAGTTTAGGTCACATTTTCTGACCTCATTTCTGTAGAGGTTGCATGTTTGGGGCAGTTTTCTGCACCCTGAAGGTCCAGGTCGTAGGTTTGGGCCCAAAAAGTGTGACTTGCACTTCCGGCACTCTCGCGAGCAGGTTTTAGAAAAAAATGTCGTCTCAGTTGCGACTGATGCCTTTCACCTACGCAATAGGTCCGAAAACACATGGAAGTTAGAATTTTTAATGTTTTAGAGTTTTATAGGTTAAAAAAACATCAAGAAAAGAAAAAAAAGAAGTTGAAGAGAAATCATAGGGTTTGAAGTAGCTGGTTATGCAGGGATCTGAAAAACGATAGAGGTCGTAATAGTAAACTCTTGTGGAGTCGTCAGTTATTAGGATGAGTCTTAATCACACGCGTATGAAAAGAGCTCACTTTAGTTGTGCATAACAAACAACCCTAACATAAAAGATGGTTGTCAATTTCTTTATATCTGCAGTTAGTTGACCAAGATAAATTCTACAAAATCTAGATCTATGCAGTAAAATACATTAAGCAGTAAATAAAAGTAAGATTTGCTCCATTCATCCAATATACAAGACAAGAATATTTTTATAATTTTTTTGTATTTTTGACACCTGGGAAGGGAACATAGAAAGATGTTACTAGTCCCCCTCAATGGGATGGGTTCTTGTAAGTCCTCAACACTTCAGTTCTAAGATCTCTCTCTCTTGATGGTGTAGAAAACCCAGACAAAAAATGGAACTCAAAGGGAGCTCACAAGAAAAATGGTAGAAAAATATGACAATGATGGAGGAGCAAAGTCAGACCAAAAGTATAGATCCAGAGTGATATTTTGGCAACAAAAGGTAGTGAGTGAATGGAAAAACCCTTCTATTTGTAACAAAATATTGAGTTAGTCTAGATATTGGTGCATAATTAAAATATTATTAACCAAATCTAGATCCAACTTTTATGGAATATTTTATCATATTTGTTGGAGGGAAAAAGAATTTGAATTTGGTGAAATCATTTTATTTGTAAATAATAAATAAACAAATGATTTATTTATTATTTTAAGGATGTGGTTGAGTAATAATTAAATAAATAATGATTTATTCAATTATTTAAAAATGATTTAGTCAAATTTAACTATGAATCTTATTTAAATAAGGTTTAAATAATTATTCCTAGAAAATAATAAGATAAATAATGATTTACCTAATTAATTTTCCTGTTTTGGGTTAAATATGACCAGGAATATTAATTAAACTACTGTTTAACTAATTATTCCTTGAGGAAAATCAAACAAATGTGGATTTATTCAATATTTCCTCATGGGGTTTCCTGTTTAAACCATAAACAACTTAATAAATTATGGATTACTAAGTTAATTTTTATAGTGAAAGCAATTTTACTTAGGGTAAAATTGGTCTTACATGGTGTACTTTGGTCCATCTAATAGTAATAGGTTAGATGATCAAAAAATGGTGTACAAAGTTTTTCATATTAATTTTTTTTTTTAATGCAAAATAATATTTTTTAATATTTTTCAAAGTTGGTGAAGTAATATTTCAATTGCATTTTAGAGACACATGTGTTTGCATAAGATTTTTTTTAACTCTTTAAATAAATTGAAAAACCAAGAATACCCTTTTGAAGAGGACTCGTAACCGAAGATAATGGTATTTTTTGAAAAAATTTCATTGTGTATATGTTATGTTATTGATTTTTTATTCAGCCCCTTTAAAACTGTCCAAAAACATTTTAGGCGTTATGTTTGTTGTCACTCCTAGAGACAGTCATGAGTTGCAAGAGACTAGTGCCTAGGACATCCTAAAAGTAGGAGGTTATCTAAATTCTCTCTATGTTCTTTGGAAGGGACCTCCTGGATGTCAACTTGAGGGAATTATTTGATATGTGGTTCTGGACAGCAAAGAGAGCAGAGTAATAGTGTGAACTTTGATTGTAAGAGAAAAGGATCACTCAGAATGGGCCTATGGCTGCAATAAATTTCGATTTGCTGCAAATAGGGCCGGATGTGGAACCAACGAACAATCCTTAAAGATAATGGGGATGGAAACCATGATGAATTAGGGTGGATTCTTATACTTTTGTAAACCCACCTCACTTTGCCAGAAAAAACCTACTCTCAGGATTTTTTGAGCCGTAGACCGCCAGCTGTTTAGAGATGTACACGCTCGTGTCTGAGCATGCAAAAAATCTAGAATTTTGTAGGAAAACAAAAATTTGCGCCACTACCATTGATCCCGATACATGTCAAGGAGCCATTCAGAAAATGGTGCATCAAATTTATTGGGGAGATCCACCCAACATCCAGTAACCAATACCACTGGATTCTCACTGCCACCAACTACTTCACCAAGTGGGTCGAAGTTGTGCCTACAAGAAACACCATGGATGGGGTGGTGATTAAATTTATGGAGGAAAATATAATAGCTAGGTTTGGGTGCCCAGCTAAAATAATCACTGACAATGCCCAAGTCTTTAAGTCTTTCAAGTTTGTAAACTTTTGTCAACAATATAATATTACTCTAGGACACTCCATGGCTTATTATCCGCAGGGGAACGGGTTGGCCGAGTCGTCCAACAAGACTCTGGTAAGAATTCTAAAAAAGACCATAAATGAGAATGAAAAGAACTCGAACTCCTAGCTCAAATTTTCACTTTTGGCGAATCACATTACCAACAAAAGATCCACCGGGAAGTCCCCCTACTAGTTGGTGTATGGCCGAGTAGTGATTTTTCGCATTCAACTTGCTTTACCCATGGCCAGATTTTTACAAGACAGTGAAGAGGAACTAAATGACCTCATCAGGAGGATGAATCAACTGGTATAACTAGATGAAACATAGGCTCAGGTAAATATCAAGTTGGCTGACTATCAGGAAAAGATGAAATGCTTATTTGACCAATGAGCGGAGGATAAGGAGATACAGGCAGGGGACCTGGTGCTGCAATGGGATGTCAGGAAATCAGACAAAGGTAAACATGGGAAGTTTGATCCACTCTAGTTCGAACCTTTCAAGGTGGCATAAGTCAAGAGCAATAACACCTTCATACTAGAAAACTTGGAGGGGGACCTAATTGAAATGCCCGTGAATGGGAAATTTCTCAAGCCCTATTTTTATCACTGACATTGGCCATGAGGGCCCATTGTATATATCCTTCATGCTGTACATATATCATCTTTTATTTTCACATGCATTTGAATTCTACTCTTTTTCAGAAGTACCTGAAGCTTTTTGATAGTTGTCCTGGATACGTGGACAAGCACATAAGAAGGTGGTCTGTGAAGCTCTTGACACCCTCGAATAATGAGCGTGTTGTCCCCAAGAGGAGCCAATGTTGGCTTGTGGTCTCTCCAGTAAAATAAAAGGCGCGACGGTGCAAAGAACATGCAGGTTCAAAGGGTAGGGAACAACAAAACTGTTGGAGAAGCTTGCAAAAAACAATCGTCGCGGTCTGGTGAGCGGATGGGATGAATAGGATGCTGACATCAATTAATAATCTCCCAAGCACATCGCATGCATAGGCTAGCGGCATAACCATCCACCAAATACCAATGGCGCATGGACATTTTCGTTGGCATCCGAAGGAAGAGAAAGTGGCCGAAGCCAACCTGCCGGAGGAGGTGACATCAGCCCTCCTCGCGGCCAATCAGAGTGCTTTCGTGGGGGGGAGGAAAAGATACGGAGGCCCCCGTCCGACCCGCCGAAGGTTGAAGGGGCCCACCAAGCTTAACAATTGGTACAGGTATGTTCTACGGTAAGATAAGTCTGGTAGGGGGTATGAAGGTCGGTACCCGTCTTGTCTGACACGTGGCCCCCACCTACCCAGTCGATGACTGGCCAATCATTGTGTGCCATGTGTCCCATTATCAACTTCCTCATGACGCCAACCCTACACGTGTCACCCCACCCTGGTAATCAATAAAACCCTGTCTCTGTAGCGAATTTTTCTCTCGACTATGTGAAATACTGGTTGTTTACAATATTTCACTCTATCAGGTGGGTAAAAATTTTGATACTGGCTGCTTTCCACTCTCACGTCGCTTTCCCTGCTACCTCACAGCTATTTTAGGTATTTGGTTAGGTCTTTTTCATTATTTCGCTTTTTACTGTTTGGTTCAAATTATCATGGAAAAAACGAAGCGCTCTGCACTCGAAACCCCTCAGGCTCGCGAGGTTAGAACTACTCCTGGAATCGAGCCCCTAACTGATGCTCGCTCCCAACTCTGCGACCCGATCTATCCCTTTAATGTAGCCCGCACTAGGGCCGAACTCTTTGATTTTCAGCAAAGGGGCGAAGATGTGTTTAGGGTCGTTAAGTTGGGGCACTATTACCATATTGTCCCGACAACCCATCCTTTTCTGGATTTCATCGCCTGGCTCGGGGAGGCTTACATTGAGTGTAAGGACCTCTTCCTTTCCGCTTGGGGGGCCAATATTCTTGAGATTTCTCCCCAGCTCATCAAAAAATCCCTGTGTTATATTCCCGCCTAGGACTATGTCAAGTTTACCGAAGTCACTCTCTCTTGCCATTTCTCGAATCAAACCTTCGAAAAACAAAATGGTTTCCTTAATATCATCTCTAAATCACACCTATTGGATTTCCATCACACAAAGTCCATCCCACTCTCATCATTCTGTAGCACCATACAACCCATTTTAGTGGTCATATCTGGAATGCTGGGGTTTGAAGATACCGAAGTAGTAACTAAGGCGAGTTTAGGGTTTCTATGGCTCATGATGCAGGCTGAGATCCTTTTGGATATCCCCACCTTTCTAACCTCAGCTATCAGGACCCAGTTCCAAGATTTGTATTCTTTTTTCTCTTTCAAACATTTCTCCCTGGTTTTCTACTTATTCCTATTTGAGCATGCGGATAAGTTTCAAGGTCTAGGCCTGAACAGGTTCTCCAAGAGAAACGCTGAACCCAAATCTTCTTTCTAGTGGACTCTGTTATTTCGCCAACATCTGGAGGGGAAGGGGTATGCAAAATTAATTATCAATTTCATGTCCATATATTATGCTATCATACATGACAGCTCCCTGCCCAGAATATTTCCTGAGAAAAAGGAATGCCTCCAGTTCAGTGAAGCGGATTGCACAGGGGATTGGTACCTGTTCGAGGATCACACTGAGATCAGGGTCTATGGTGCTGAAGTACCTCCTTATCACTTTCTAGTGTTCCCCTCCATGAGGATCTTTTCCCTTAAGTTCATCTGTTAGGTCCTAAGTGCTGACCAAACCCACTTCGTGCCTGCAAAAAAGGGATACATCTTCAAACTCCCAAACTCCGTAGGCCCTTTCATTATTAATTCAAGGCATGCCCTCTCCACTATGGAAAGGATGTTGCGGGAGATAAATTTCCCACGGAGAGATTTCTGGCACTATGATCCTAAGGGGTTCATCACACACAGGAGGAAGAAGATTAAATCCACAACATATGCACATGAACCTAGGCCTCTTATTGAATGGAAATCTAACTCTGATGCATGGCCTTTGGATACAGATATGGAGGCTGAACCCCCAAATGCTGAAGGAAAGGGAGATAATGTACTCGGTGAGGTAGAAGGGCCGGAACAGGAAAACCCCTAGGTTGGTCAAGAGTACATGGAGGAGGAAAATGAAGGACACCGCAGTAAAAGGCAGAGGACTGAAGGACCTAAGGATCTAGACACCGAATTTCCTGATGACGAGATCTCCTTTCTTGGAGATCAAGGAAAATATAGACCAGGTTTCTTGCTCTCCTATGATTCCACCTCCTCTTCAACACGATCAGATCTATCACAGGTTGTCTCATTGAGTAGAGGTGATGAAAAGGAGCAGATAGAAGCCATGAACAAATCCATAAGAGAGAAGTTGAGAGTTGAGCTGTCTCGGTTCGTAGACAAACATCACACTAGGTTTTCCTTGGTACTGGACATGGACAAAGATCAACTTATATTGGCTATCCGGCATTCGGCCACTCATCCTTTACCCTCAGGATCCTACTATAGAGCCTTGGAAATAATTTTGAACTTAGCTTCCATTCCCCTTCTAGATAAGTTAGATCTGCACCAGTGTATCGGGACGTGCTACGGACTGAGGTAGTAAAACACACAGTCACCTTGCAAAGGAACGAGAGGAAATTGACTCAAATGAGGGCCACCCAACAAAAGGAAAGAGCTAGCGCTAAGGCCGTTGCCGCTCAACTAGAAAACTACATAAATATGATAGGAGGGAAGGGAATTGATGCCAATGCAACATTGCAATCCCTTCTCACCAAATTAGATTTGGAGGTACAATAATTGAGGTGAAAATTGAATATACCTCACTCTGAACATATTCAGACCGAGGAAATTTCCCAGGTGGAAAGGGAAAAAACAATCCTTGCTGATTCCCTCGCTCAAAAGGAGGAAGAGATTTCTCAAAAGGATAAGGAGATCACTGGACTTAATGGGAGGTTGTTGAAGCTACTAATTAAGTGGGGTGAACACACATGTGTAGTTCCTGTACCGAAAGGTCCTCATAATGCTCCGAAACTGTTAACCAAGGCTCTGGAAAATCTGAGGATGTCAGAAGATGAAACCCGCACCATCCGCCGACTCCTAGACGAGGCCAAGGCTGCTTAAGAAGAGAATCAAAAGATGGTTCATCCCTTCAAAAAGAGATGGAAAACCTTCGCAAGGAAGCCTAGGGACATGACAAGTCTATCAAAGACTTGAAAGCATAGCTCAAAGGTAATATGTCGTAGGTGGAAGCTAGGAAAATGGTTTGGGGAGAGATCATAATAGAGGTGAAAAAGCATTGGGAAATCCTCATGCTGACCAATGACAAAAATAACGCTATTCGAGAGTATAAGGTACAACTGGAGGCAACCGCAGGGAAGGTGAAGAGAAGGTAGCAACAACAAGGAGATACGCCAGTTATCTTAATGAACTCCCATCTAAAGAGTTGAGCACCCAGGGAGTCGTAAACCATTTCAGGACTATCATGGAGGTCAGTAAGATGATAAAGAAAGAGGAGGCATGCGTAAAAACATTGAGGTACGTATAACTCGTGTAAAAGGGAGTGGATAAGTTCGATTGGGAATGGTGCAAGTTGGTTGAGGATGGCCTCCAGCCATGCTGGGATCAACGGTCAGGGGCATTACTTCCCTTAACCGCTTATGATCAGAAAATGTTAGAAATCAAGTGCAGGGCCGAAATAACTCTAGAGAAGACCTCCTGGTTAAAGGCAGATACCTTAGTAGCAGCACTACATAAGGAATTCTTCCTCCTAGCTCAGGTCAAGGGATTCTTTGCGGCCCGCCTGAATTATTCTAAGCTTACTCAACTGCAGTCGATATTATAATATTTCACTACAACACCTCTACCTTGAGCAGTCATCTGGCAAAAATGCTATGAATATGTGAATCCTCCAGTTTCCTCTACTTAGCAGGAGTTGCCACCTCCAGTGCCTCGCCAGCCTGGCCCCTCCACGTCTTCAGGTAGATCACACCCCTCTGGAGGTTTTAGCACCCCCCGTCGTACTCACTAATGGAAATCATGATTAGGCCCATGCGGCCTTTATTTTTATCTTTAATTTTCAGTTTCAATGTAATGTAAAATTGGGTTAAATCTCGATTTCACCCTACGCATTACCTGTATTTTATGTTTTTGTTATAGTTTGTGTCAGAGAAACACTGATTCAGGTGCGATGCCATTACGTCGCATGATTTTTTGATTTAGATATAAAACTGTAAGATTAGGAAGGAATATTCTGTTTGAAAAATATTTAGCCACGCTGCCCATGTAATAGCCATAAAAGGCAAACTTGCAGATGAAGTAAAGGTTCTGAATTCTCTGGAAGTTTGAAGTGCATAGTTTGTGTAGCACATTTTGTAATTTTAAGAATTTATCTTAATGTATATTTGGAAGAGTTTTTTTTAAGAAATAATATAACGATTGTTGTTTGCATGAATGAATTCCTATTGGACTTATGAAAAGTATGTATGCCTCTTTTGTGTTTGGTTTCATCTATTGCTCTGTTTCGTCACATTTTCTTTTTTGTTATCATGCGTTCAGAATGCGAGTTGTTTCTATATTATTTATTAATTTATCTTGAATGATACTCATACAATGGTCTGTAATGCTACCTTAATTAGGCTCGGTGCATGATTTCTATTCCAAGTTTCTTATCCCAACCACTTTATTCTTAAGCCACTGGAGGGTGGATTCTAATAATTTTGTAAGCCTGCCTCACTCTGCCTTACCGCCCTAATTCCTGATGGTTTCCATCCCCATTATCTTTAAGGACTGTTCGTTGGTTCCACATCCAGCCCTATTTGCAGCAAATCGAAATTCATTGCGGTCACAGGCCCATTCTGAGTGATCCTTTCTATTACAATCAAAGTTCACACTATTACTCTGCTCCCTTTGCTGTCCAGAACCACATATCAAATAATTCCCTCAAGTTGATATCCATGAGGTCCCTTCCAAAGAACATAGAGAGAATCTAGATAACCTCCTACTTTTAAGATGTCCTAGGCACTGGTCTCTTGTAACTCAAGACTGTCTCTAGGAGTGAAAACAATGTTTAAAATAAATTAGATGAAAAATATCATATGAATTCAAAAGTGTCAAAATCATTTTCTATTGGATACAATATTCTTTAACGAATCCAACATGATCAACTTTTCCACTTAAGGACAAATTCTGCCCTAAATCCACTAGGGTACAAAATGGAGTTGCAGAGAAATCTGCAGAAGGGGTGCTGAAATTGTGATTTTTAGGACCTCGGGAGCTTGATCAAGTGCTTAAAACGATCAATTGAGCACATAAATTAAAATTTCAAATTGCTTAATCAAGCATTAAATAAAACCTCAATCGAGCCATATAGCTGGTTAACTAGTGTCTCGATCGAGCTTAGAGGCTTGATTAAGCCATTAAAAGGATACCCACCACCAACTGCTTACCAAGTTTTATTAATTTTATTTATATTAAATACTATGGATTAGGGGCTTGATCAAGCCTCTAACTCGCGTTAGAAAAGGGCTTGATTGAGAGTTTGTTTAAATTCTTGATCAAACTATTTTTAAGCACCTAAAAAACTCGATCAAGCACTTAAAATTTCTCGATCGAGCATCCCTTTTTCACCAAAACATGCCCTCGCTTTGCCAAAAAGTGTAACCTAGCTCCATGCACTCACCCATCAATCTCATCCAAGTTGTTTTCATGTGATGTTTCACTAATCCAAGCTATTATGTGTTGATCCAAGGATTCTCCTTACGTGTCCAAACAAACTCTGCCAATATTGAAATTAATGAAAACAAACTATATATGCTCCCCTTGGCATTGGCATTAATAAAAACACATTTTCCATCAATCTCCCCCTTTATCATTAATATCACCCATTGAAATTTGAGCTCTGCTATTGAATGCTATAGGGATTCCCCTATCTGTAATTTCTCTCCATTTGACATCAATGGAAAAGTGTTATACCTGTTGAGAATGGGACTCCCCCTATTTATCCACAATCAAAATGTTACCCATTTATCTGCAATCCTTCTTAAATAAAAAATTTTCTTCAATGAAGCGTACTCTTTCTGCAACTTCTAGGGAACTCCCCCTATTGATCTGAGAGGATTTCTTTTCATTTTCTACAATTTTTCACTATATGAAATTCTTCACTTCATTTTCAAGTCTGCAATTTTCTATAGTTCCTTCGATTACAACTTGAGTCGTCCCCCTTCCAAAAAATTCTGCAAATTTTCCTCTATTTGCAACTTCTCTTGAATCCTTGCTAAAGACGAGGGCCCTTCCTCCCTAATAGGGCACAAGAAGAGAAAGAAACTTAAACAGAAACTAAAACAGATAATGCATGTAACAACAACAACTTGATAACTTTGTATTAATGTGACCAAAATTACAGAGCAAAAAATAATAATGTTCTCCATTAACCTTTTAACCTCAAGGGTCGAGAATGATATAGTGGTTACATGTTTAGAAAAACGAGGGATGGATTAGTCATGAGAATCTTTTGATTCTCATGCTGATCAAAATAAGATACATATAGTTATATCCACTTCTTAATAAAAAGTATGACTGGAAGAATATAGATTACAATCAAAACAACCTAAAAAATTTCTTCCTAAAATATAATACGTAATGAATTCTACAGCTGTTGTCGAAAATCACACCGGTAGTGTAACAACAATAGAGGATAGGTCAACATCCAGAAGTTGACGATATCCAGTCAGTAGTACATCTATAACAATAATTTATCTAGCGGGTCTATAACAACACCATGATGTAACAATGCTGTGGTGTAACAACTCACTGTAACAACACACCTTCAACTGCTCTTGTTCGCCTCATGCTCTAGGTGTTTTGTGCTAAAAATACCATTTGGAAGGACAACAAAAGACCAGAGAACTTCTCAACACATTCATCCCAAGTTAGTGATAAAAAAATACACGATACATCATAATAATCGATGAAATGAAAAGATAATGAAAATAAGGTGAAACAACACTATTTAAGATATAAAAATAGGAAAAGAGGCAAATATAGTCCCAATGATTGTAGCCACAAGGTAAAAATGGGGGAAATAGATGTAGGAAATAAGTGCAAAACTGACACCCAACAGCTATTAGTATCTCAACAAGGGAAATAAAGGTTGATTTAATTCGATTTCAATAATCACACATGACTTCCCCCTATTGAGCACACACATACTGAGAGGTTGAAGGAGAGGATAAGTATTTTTCTTTACTTATTAACATATTCATCAAACATAAGAAAAAAATGACAGATGAGATCTATTAACTGCAAAATATGGAACATAAGATCTATGTGGAAATAATTTTGGGAGAAAACTTAAAAAATTCTCTTTATAATTCTTGTAGGCACCAAAATACTATTACAAATATTTATAGTCACTAACCTACTAGAGATACCAATCCCTAGTAGTACAAACCCTAGTAGGTAGCAACCTATTGGAGGCACTAATCGCATAACTAAGAAAAACTTAGCAAGAAACACTAATCCCTTTGTTTGAGCATCAATCCTCAATTAAAACTCTTCTTTAATGCATACAAATTCTTCAAAATATATTAACATTCACAGTACCTTCACTAAGTCTTTTTTCTACTTCTACCTTCACTAGGTCTTCTTGCTACTTATTCCTTGATCTGCTAATTACTTTTGCCTTCACCATGTTTAACCAAATTTTTTTGAATATCCAAATGAAATGTATGGTAACTCTCCCAAAGCTTGCTATTTTTGGCCTCTTCTGAAGAATGAACTTGTAAAATATGACATGTATCCAATTTTGCAAATATAATCCTAAAAGTTTAACTAATGTACTTACAGACGTCTCCTCAACTCTTTGAAAATATCACAATATGAAAATCCCTAGAAAATAAGTTAGATAAAAAATGCAAATATGACCATTTGAAATTAAATTAAGAACCATTCAAGACCCTAAATTCCACATGGATTATATCCAAAAGTATAGTGAACCAAAGTCTAAAATATTTAATTGAGGTACTTCTATGTGTCTCCTAAACTCTCTAAAAGTTTCTCATATGAAATGTCCCAGAAGCGTAGTTATAAAAAAATTGTCAGACTGACTTTTTTGAAAGTAATTTGATTACCATTCAGAAACCCAAAATTCTAGAGGGCATATCTCCAAAATTATAAAGAAGCATTGTCTGAAATTTTAACCACATGTACCTAACAATCTTACCGCTGTCTCTTCAAAATTTCATGGTCTGAAACATCTCAAAAAATAAGTTATAGTGAAAATTATAAACTAGCCTATTTGAAATTAATTGTAGGAGCATTTAGGAACCCTAACTTCCAAAATGCATACCTTTTTGTTGTTGTTGGTCAAACCCACAGGGATTTGAACTTTGAATCTCATGCTTTACATATTACTTCATAACAAGGAAACCACCAATTTAGCTACACCTTGTGGGCTCCATAGGGCATACCTTAGAAATGAGGAACTAATATCTAAAATTTGACCACATGTACCTGATATTTTTCCTTAGTCTCCTCATAATTTTATGATCTTAAACATCTTAGCAAATAGGTTATAACACAAATCTCAAACTAACTTGAAACTAATTACACACACTATCCTTTTGGAATGATATCTAGCATTTTCTCATCCACTTCAAAAGAATAATACATTTTGTCCCACACGTTTTCTCTTTTTATACTTTATCATAACCCTTTATGAAGGGACATGTTAATTCAAAAGGACACAACATCATTAATTAAATAATTGATTCCCTTTTTATTTCACTTTTCTACATCCCATGTACAAATACCATAGGCTTTCAAACTTAATACCACAGGCTTCCAACCCATGGGTTTGAAACCCCCATTTCAATTTTTACTTTTTCATGTGCATCCATTTTCTAATTATAGTTGTAATGTCTTAATATGACATTAATGACAACATTAATCCTTTGACATCAATGATACTACTTCCACCACACCAAGAAAATTGGATACTTTAAGGGCATGAGTGAACATGGCACCCTTAGGTGCTTACTGAAAAGTAACTTTTAAAGGCATGGAGAAGCATGACAAGCTTGGTCAATTTACATGTTGAGTACATATGAAAAGATATTTCATCAAGCATATAGAAGATGTTTGATTTAGTATGTGCATTTTGGTTAATTTATGTGAAAACTTAAAAAAAGCATGGTTGATTGATTTATTGAGAATATATATTAGTGCATATAATAATAAAGTGAAATGAAATTGTTTATATAATTTGTTTTTTGAAGATAAATTCATTCTACATGTGCATGAAATGGAAAATAAATAATTTAGTAACTAAAAATTAATTACCTGAAGAAACAAGGATAACTAATTCAACTTCAAAAATACGTGTGGTAAATTAAAATTGCGCTGTGAATTATTAAATAGAGTTAATAAATAACTAAAATAGTGATTACATCTGCACCCACTCAAATAAGAAGAAATGAAGAAGAGATCAAAAGGACATTTAAAAATAAGAAAAGGAAATGTGGTAGTTGGGTGAAGATACATCATTATGTTATATTTTTAAATAAAGATTTGCTTATGCACTCATGCATGTGAGTGACATGTGGGTGGCTGAAGAATAGGTAGTTAGTGAATTATAAAATCACATTTATGCGTAAGAGTGACATGTGGCTTGAGGCACAAAGCCTATAAAATGAGGGTTTGAGCTAGACAGTTCATAGTAAAATTTTGCAACCTAACACTGCATGAATCACAATACTTAACTTTTTATTAACGATTGTTGAACCATTTAGTCTATTGAAGAATGTTCAAGTGGTGGGAATTTCTTCTCAACCTTGAAGTTTCATTGTTCAATCACTTTGCTAGATTGATATGGTAATACAAATCCATTACAACTAAAGAGTTATTGGAAAAGTAAAATACCCATTGGAGTTGTGAAGGTGTTCAATTAATGCACTATCAATGACTTAAAAAAAAACTATAAAAGACTTCAAGTTCATTGTTATATATATATATATATATATATATATATATATATATATATATATATATTATCTCTTTAAGATTTATATGACAATTTATTTTATTAAAGAAAGAAGCTATGAAACATTTTATTTGTATAATTTTTATTTTTTTAATTATATATATAGTCAAATTCATTCTACATAATTGTAGTTGATAAGCTAAATTATTAAATGGATTGTAATGAGCGAAATGAACTTATTTATAAAATTGAAAACTTATTCTATTAGTCATTGAGTGAACTATATAAAAAGTTGAATGAGTTGTATTGACTCATTATTATTATTGTTGGGTATCTGTAATATTCTTTGTATAACTCATGATACTTGTTATTGAATATGTGTAATATTCTTTACACAACTCACTACACCTGAGATTTATTGCGTGAAGTACATCGAAGGAAAAAGTGATGGCACTCTGGATAAAAAATTGGCCAAATTTTTATATCTATTTTTGCAGTGTTTAACACTATTTTATATCCAAAATAACAACCTATGATAACACTATCCTCACTACTAATTTAACCACTAAATTATGATATATTTTTCCGCTATGTAAAAAAACAACACTACAATATAATTTTCGACATATTCTGCTTCCATTTCCATGAACTTCTGACAAATTGGAACAGCCTGGTTCGTCAGGATTATATCATTACACTTCCGTCACATCCCACATTCATCAAACGTTCGATGCAAATCAGTACTACATTTGGGATAAGTTTCGACACTTTCCTGACGCTATTTTGTCGAAACAATGATGAAATGATGAAATCCCGATGATGTTTGTCGCACTCGAGATGACAGTATACCACTGTCGTAAGTTCAACCAATAGCACGCGCCGTTGCCATGGCCATTTTGTCATAAGACAGTCGTAAATCTGACCAGTGGAATTGGAATAGCATCCCCGTTGCCACGACCGTAAATCTGACGATTGACATTGGAATAGTGACAATAGTATTGGCATTTTGATTCCTCATTCGTCAGAATGCCGACCATATTCCATCGGAATTGTAATCAACATCTTTTCAAAACTGATAGGACAATGACTCAGTGGGCACTTGCATGGAATGCATAATGCCTTGAAGCTGAATCTTGGTAACCAACAATGTCTCTGCAAGGATGTTGAAAAGGGAATATCCCTAAGATTGTTCTCTAGATTGGAACGTACATGCGATCTCAATTTTTTTCCATAAATTGAGTAGAAAAAAGCCTAGCCAAAGAATTTTGGTAGTTCTATTTCCTAATGCTTGAAAAGATAAACATGATTGTGCCTTGTTTAGAAAAAGAAAAGGGTCATTTCCCATGTAATCCATCCCACAACCAACTCCATCCCATGTAATCTCCCGTGTAGGTTTCGTCCTTGTGCACAATTTAAAGAAAGTTTATTTTCCAAGAAAAGGAAAATAGAAAAATATGTACAAAAGTACAATAATGATGTGTATGTTCATGATAAAGAGGAGAGATTATCAATGATGTAATGTCCTTAATATATGGGGCTATAATTTATGCATTATTGGTAATTATATCTTCTTATTTTAGCTAGTTGTAACAATGCATGTTATGCATACGATTTTTATATTTTAGATGACAATTCATATTAACGTCACACATTTACCGAAATTAGTATTGGATATTTTTAATTATGGATTTTTTGATTGGTCATAAGGAACACTAATTATAACATGTTTTGTTGGATTTATAATTATACTGATTGAGGATTGGTGTTTTTACTTATTTTAAGTAGTCACATATTATAAAACATCAATCTCATAAACTAAACAAGTAACACAAAATATACGTGGAAACCATTAAGAGACACCAACATATAAGAGGCACCAATCCCCTATGATGTTGAGGAGACGCCAATCCCCTATGATGCTGTGTAGGCACCAACCTATAAGAGACACCAATCCCCATAGCTACTTTGTAGGCACCAACCTACAAGAGACACCACTCCCCTCTATTGTTTTGTAGGCCCTAACCAATAGGAGACACCAATCTCCTCTACTCTTTGATTCACAGTCTGATTTTCTTTGGCCTACTCTACTCTTCTTTAGACACCAATCCCCTATGATGTTGTGTAGGCACCAACCTATAAGAGACACCAATCCCCATAGCTACTTTGTAGGCACCAACCTACAAGGGACAACACTCCCCTCTAATGTTTTGTAGGCCCTAACCTATAGGAGACACCAATCCCCTCTACTCTTTCATTGACAATCTGATTTTATTTGACCTACTCTACTCTTATTTAGACGCCAATCCCCTATGATGTTGTCAACAACCTATAAGAGACAACAATCCCCATAGCTACTTTGTAGGCACCAACCTCCAAGAGACACCACTCCCCTCTATTGTTTTGTAGGCCCTAACCTATAGGAGACACCAATCCCCTCTACTCTTTGATTCAAAATCTGGTTTTCTTTAGCCTACTCTACTCTTCTTTAGACACCAATCCCCTATGATGTTGTGTAGGCACCAAAATATAAGAGACACCAATCCCCATAGCTACTTTGTAGGCACCAACCTACAAGAGACACCACTCCCCTCTGATGTTTTGTAGGCCCTAACCTATAGGAGACACCAATCCCCTCTACTCTTTCATTCACAATGTGATTTTATTTGGCCTACTCTACTCATATTTAGATGCCAATCCCCTATGATGTTGTCAACAACCTATAAGAGACAACAATCCCCATAGCTACTTTGTAGGCACCAACCTACAAGAGACACCACTCCCCTCTATTGTTTTGTAGGCCCTAACCTATAGGAGACACCAATCCCCTCTACTCTTTGATTCACAATCTGATTTTCTTTGGCCTACTCTACTCTTCTTTAGACACCAATCCCCTCTGATGTTGTGTATGCACCAACCTATAAGAGACACCAATCCCCATAGCTACTTTGTAGGCACCAAACTACAAGAGACACCACTCCCCTCTGATGTTTTGTAGGCCCTAACCCATAGGAGACACCAATCCCTCTACTCTTTGATTCACAATATGATTTTCTTTGGCCTACTCTACTCTTATTTAGACGCCAATCCCCTATGATGTTGTCAACAACCTATGAGAGACACCAATCCCCATAGCTACTTTGTAGGCACCAACCTACAAGAGACACCACTCCCCTCTATTGTTTTGTAGGCCATAACCTATAGGAGACACCAATCCCCTCTACTCTTTGATTCACAATTGGATTTTCTTTGGCCTACTCTAATTTTCTTTAGTTCGTTACAACTACCTTCTTAGCATCATCTTTGCCCAAGGTGCTTCATTTTGTTCATTGCATAGATTCCTCTCTATTGCTTAAATATCTTTGTTGAGGTTCTCACTCAGTCTAGTCAAATCATGTTCATTGTCCACAAATCGTGCTTTAATTGCTCTTCAAGTGGTTTTGACACACTGACTTCTCCAATGCTTACATTCAACGTTGTGCACAATTATTGCCTCTCTCAACTCTTTCAAATTATAGATGCTTCCTTTGTTCCAAATTTTAACAAGCTTGGTGCTTTTGTTAATGGATCTAGGATTTGTACCACTTCCTATGCTTATGAAATTAATTTAAAACTCCCTTGGCCCATCCCCTTTCAATAGTTTGACTAAACACTTATACAAGTGGTATTCCTATTTTTTTAAGCTTCTTCCCATCCAACCTCACAACATCATATTTTTAAATTGTTTAACAATATGCGCAAACATCATGATCTAGAGCTCTTTTAGCACCCATGAATTGAGGAAAATAAGCACCAAGAAATATGTGCCATGGACGGACGATTCCCATATCGAGACCCATGTTTTCATGAATACTTTAGCATGATTTCATAAACAATACTTCGGGATTTCAAGGGCGCGAGGCGCTAAGCCTCATGTGCTACAAGTCATCCCCTTGTTACCAAACCTTGTGACTACATACCAACTGTTATAAGGAAATCAAGAAATATTTTGTAAAATACCACCCTAGGATTATAAGGCTCTAGGGGACCAATGATGCTCAATTTTTGTCAATTGCCAATGATTTATTTTCTCTCCTAGGATTTTCAAATGATGGATCCCAAGCTATCGAGTAATTGAGTAGCAAAATACCACCCAAGGATTTCGAGGCTCTAGGTTCCACTTAGGCTGCCACCTCATTATTCCAACATCCAGTCATAGTTCAACATGTGACCAATGTTGATGTCTCCTTTGCCACATGGGACTATTAACACATGCCACTTGCCACTTATATTTACAGAGTTAGAAATCCAAAAACATCAAAACTGGGTGACATGTGTCCTCCATTGTCATGTCACCCGCTCCACCTAGTATGTCATGTCACTACTATGTCATTGGTCTAGTTGGCATGTATTGAGCATTGGGTTATCGAGAAAAATTATGAACTTTTGCATTCATTATGATCTAGGGGCCCAATTGGGATTTTGGCCCTTAAGCGTTATATGTTAGAACTCTACGACCAAGTGTTTAACAAGGAGCTCATGTATTAAAGAAATTTATTCACTGTTGCACATCCAATGTTCTAGGAGCCTGAGGGATCTTATCCATTAGGCACTAATGCTTAAGTGCTTTGTGAATGGAGTCTTGAGCAGAGGCCATCCATATCCATTATTAAATAAATCTATTAACTTTTTCTTTTAAAATCATTTGATACATGCAATGGTTTGGGGGTGCTTATATCTTGGGCACCAATCCTTAAGTACCTCATGAAGGGGAGCTTAACCAGGGGCTTACCATATTGGATATCGAAAAAATACATGAGCAATTGCATTGAAAACCATCTAATGTTTCAGGGCCCGATAGGTGGAACCCAATGTTGGAAATTTGACTTAGGTGTTTTCAATTGTTGCATAAATTTATGGTTTTAACTAATAAAGACCTGTCACATTTGGCCCCACTAATGCCACATCACCCTAAACCATTTTCATATTTGGTCAAGTGGTTTCAAGGAGGATGCATAATCCTTTCATTGAATGCCATGTGCCCTCGATGATTTACCATTGTGACGTGATTTTGAACCCTGTGGTTAAGCATCGAGCATGTTGGGACCCTTCAAAATGAATATGAGTCACCAGGGTGAATGCATGAAGATGAGTTACACTTTTGGGCCAAATGTGGTGATAAAATTTCAAGCTTTTCCTCTTTTATTGAATTGAAGCCCTCAAAATTCATATAAGCATTGTGAATTTTGATTCAGAGTAAAAATACAATCTGTGGCGAATTATGTTGTTGTCCTAATGATATTTTTTGCAAAAACATTTAGTGTCATTTAATTTATCAATTTTCCATTAAATGTAAAACTTGTCCCTGAAAATTTTTGCACATCTTAAGAGGTATGTGTGTGTTCACGTAGCATAACTTAGGATAAAATTGGTCTTACATGGTGTACTTTGGTCCATCTAATAGTAACAGGTTAGATGACCAAAAAATGGTGTAACAATATATATATATATATATATATATATATATATATATATATATATATATATATATATATATATATATATATATATATATATATATATTAGCATGATCTATACAGAGAGAACTAAGTTTATCATATTAAACATTTATTTTTTTATGCAAAATCACATTTTTTAATATTTTTTGAAGTTGGCGAAGTAATATTTCAATTGCATTTTAGAGACACATGTGTTCGCGTAAGATTTTTTTTAACTCTTGAAATAAATTGGAAAACCAAGAATAGCTTTTTGAAGAGGACTCACAAATGAAGATAATGGTATTTTTTGAAAAAAGTTCGTTGTGTATATGTTATGTCATTGATTTTTTATTCGGCCCCTTTGAAACTGTCCAAAATTTTTTTAGACGTTATGTTTAAAATAAATTAGATGAAAAATATCATATGAATTCAAAAGTGTCAAACTCATATTCTATTGGATACAAGATTCTTTCACGAATCCAACATGATCAACTTTACCACTTAAGGACAAATTCTGCCCAAAATCCACTAGGGTACAAGATGGAGTTGCAGAGAAATCTGCAGAAGGGGTGTTGAAACTGTGATTTTTAGGACCTTGGGAGCTCGATCAAGTGCTTAAAACGCTCAATTGAGCGCATACATTAAAATTTCAAATTTCTCAATCAAGCATTAAATAAACCCTTGATCGAGCCATATAGGTGGTTAACTAGTGGCTCGATCGAGCCTAGAGGCTTGATTAAGCCATTAAAAGGATACCCACCACCATCTACCTACCAAATTTTATCAATTTAATTTATATTAAATACTATGGATTAAGGGCTCGACCGAGCCTCTAACTCGCGTTAGAAAAGGGCTCGATTGAGGGTTTGTTTAAATGTTCGATCAAGCTATTTTTAAGCACCTGTACAGTTCGATCAAGCCCTTAAAATTGCTCAATCGATCATCCTTTTTTCACCAAAACACGCCCTCTCTTTGCCAAAAAGGTTAACCTATCTCCATGCGCTCACCCATCGATCTCATCCAATTTGTGTTCATGTGATGATTCACTAATCCAAGCTATTATGTGTTGATCCAAGGATTCTCCTTGTGCGTCCAAACAAACTCTACCTATATTGAAATTAATGAAAAAAAAATTATATATGCTCCCCTTGGCATTGACATCAATGGCAACACATTTTGCATCAATCTCTGCCTTTATCATTAATGTCAACCATTTAAATTTGAGCTTTGTTGCTAAATTCTATAGGGATTCCCCTATCTTAAATTTATCCCCATTTTACATCAATGGAAAAGTGTTATACTTGCTGAGAATGGGACTCCCCCTGTTTATCCACAATCAAAACATTACCCATTTATCTGCAATCCTTCTTAAATAATTTGTTTTCTTCAATGAAGTGTAATCTTTCTGCAACTTCTACGAAACTCCCCCTGTCGATCTGAGAGGAATTATTCTCTTTGTCTACAATTTTTCACTATCTATAGTTCCTTCGATTACAACTTGATTCCTCCCCCTTCCAACAAATTCTGCAAATTTTCCTCTATTTGCAGCTTCTCTTGAAAAATGGAATGACTCCACCTGTCTTTTATCTTTGCTAATGTCTGCATATTATTTTTACTTTTGGCTAAAATTTCTTCCTATGATATGTTAATAAAAAAAGAAGTTATGATTTATTACTTATAAATTGTCTGCAACTAGGCTCCCCCTCTAAAGCTTGTTTCTATTAGTCCCTAAACACAATATTTTTTCTCCTATAGATTTTCTCTTGAGACTGCACCCCTTGTACTTGAACTTCCTTTTACTTATTATTTTCCAAGACTTCTCCCCTTGGTCCTAAACAATCTGTTACTTCTTCTTTTTATGACTACTCCCCCTAAGCTCATGCTTGCTTTTGTCTACAACTTAACTCCTTTTGCTGCAACAAAACTTCCCCTAATAATAACTTCTACATTTCTGCAACTTTTCCTTTTTTCATCAAAGGGTTGTTGGTAGAAATTATAAAAACAATATGTATACCAATGGATTCAATCCGATCATGTGATATGCTAAAGAAAGGTGCTGAATCCTTCTATAAATTAATTGCGGAAAATAAACAAGATTGCACAATCACACTAAGTAAAGAAAGAAGCAAATCAATCCACAACACATATATTTTTCCTGGGAAAGCTTGCCGCTCAAAACCCCTCTATCTTCTATTGTATATTCAACCAAGGAATCATGAAACAATACAATGCACTCTTCTCACAAGAGTCTATTGCACTCTACCGACTGTCTCACACTGATCCGGACCAAATCGACCAAAACTTAGCTAATTTCCTACCTCTGCTTAGCCCGCCTTGCTTGCACAATCCCTAGGAAATTAATCCCTATTAATTAGGACAATTAGCCTTCCTTGACTACGCAATACATCATGGGAATCCTATGGTGTATATAATTGCGCCCGGGCAATTTGATATAAATACAACTAATAGATAAATTCCCTTTAACCTCTGTCTCAAATGGGTCTTCATCAGAACTGACATGCATGCAATTATTAATAGTAAATAATCAGTCACTTGACATATCACTACATGTGAATTAAATATGATTTAATTTACTTGACCTCTCTCTAGTGCAATAATCAGTTACAACTAGTTAAACTGATTTTAACTCACTTAATTGAGTTAATTGATTTCTCATGCATTAAAATAATACACTAACTGGAACTTGGACTCTAAAACAAATAAAATCACTCTACATGCCTCACCAACCACCCTCAACTCGAATTTCATGAGCTAACTGAGTCTATCACACTCAGTTAACTATTAAAAGTGATTATGAGATAAGATTACAATTTATTGTCCAATTTATTTAAGGGAAAAATAAATTCGACACACATTTCTTCTAATTTAATTAATAAATAATTAAATAAAAAGACTCCATGGTAGCCATTTCTGGATGCCATTTTCATTGTTTCTTATTGAAAATTTCAAAACTCCCTCTCAACAAGAAAGGAATCAATTTGTCTCGATCCGGTACCTTTGGAATGTTCTGCATGCAACACTTTTGAAACTAAATAGCCTCCAAACAATTGAATTAGTATAATTCATCTGTCATCAGAGTCTTCTGACTAGTAGATCCTACTGCACCTGTCTACTAGACTCTCTGCACTGCTGACATCTGCATCCATGCACTCTGCATTGCTGCCAAATTTGATTTGTGCTCCAGTATTCGACACCTATCACTATGATTTCTGTCCTCCTGACATCTGACCGCATCAATCTAACCGAACCTTCTTGCTATTGTTGTATTGTGGGCTCCCTGTAGCCATGTTCGATCCATGAGACACACCATCTCAATGAATCCTGCCCAAATTTCTTCTTTGGATTAATTCTGCACATCGCCCCACCTCACACCTGTAGGTATAGCTACATGCACTCCCTTTGCCCTTCTGGCTCGAAATTTCCCCCTCCTGGAGGTCTCTGTTTTAGTGGACTCTTCCACTCGGTCTCCTCTCTGCTTCTCCAATAGTGGCTACTCCACAACCTTCTGAGACTGCTTCTGAGGCTGCATGTTGAGAGATAATTTCTCCCTCTCAACCATCAAGTCATTACCATTAGTTTTCTCCTCAAAGCCTTGCATGCATCCTCAACCTCGAGATCATACAGGTTCTTGACTCTTACACTGATCTTCTTCACCTGTCCCATGGCTATGTGTTTAAGGAACACCTTTCATTTTCTAAACATCACTTCATAACCATGGTCTTCCAATACTGCTACAGCGACAAGATTCTTCCTTAGGCCTGGAACATACAAAACATCTGCTAGTCTGAGATGGGAGCCATTCTCCCTTTGAAAGGTATTTGTACCTATGCCGGTAGCACTATACCTCTCGTCATCTCCAAATTCTATACCTTGTTGGAGGTCCTTCTCCTCCAAGTCACTGAAGAGATCTCTATCCCCTGTAATATGGAATGAGGCACCAATGTATAAATACCACATGCATCCCATTACACTACTGGCCATACATGAAATGAGAGTGAAATCAAGCTCTAACTGTGAATTCAATGCTTCACCTACTGCAACTTCATGCTCCTTCTTGCTTGCCTTCTTCCGTGGAAAATTTGTAGCATAGTGCCTATGCTCGTGACAATGAAAACATCTAATCTTGGACAAGTATTTCTTGCCCGCTTCGCTTTGGGACTTATTTCCCTTGGCCTTATTTTCCTTACTGGCCAAGGAAAAATATTCCTCGTCATTAGTCTTGGATGAGGATCCATCCCTGGTATTCCGCCTGAATTCTTCTTGTACCAAATCTGACCAAAGTCGCTCCCAATATGGTAACTTCTCCTTCCCATTGACAGAGTCATGATAACTATGCCAGCTCTTGGGAAGGCCTAGAGGTGCTAGGCTCACCAAGTCATCATCTACTACGGTCACACCAACACTTCCAAGCCCATTGCGACATTGAGTGAACTTCGCCAAGTATGTTGGTACCGTCTCACCCTCCTCCTTGATTTTTCTGAGCTTTTCCTTCAACTTCCATTGGTCGCTGCTGTTCTGAAACAGATCTGTCAAGTCCTTCCACATTGCATATGGAGTCACCTTTCCATGGAGACTAGAGACAATGTGATCTCAAACTCCCTCTAATAAAATCCTCCTCTCCCTTGCTACCTTCTTTTTCCAAGCATCGAGAAGAGTGACGGCTACTACTGCGGGCTTGGGAATATCATTATCAATGAATTATTTCAACCGGTTATCCTCCAGAACTGCCTCTATTTTTTATTTTCATGCAATATAATTAGAACCGCCCTCGAGTGCATATTCCAATCTTAATCCATTGAAATTCATCTTGATTAGCTTGTCGCTCCAAACAAAGTATCTGCAAGTTTGAATACTGTTCAACACAAACTCAAATTATTCTCCACTATTGTGATTTCCTACGCTCTGATACCATGTAGAAATTATAAAAACAATATGTATACCAATGGATTCAATCCGATCATGTGATATGCTAAATCAAGATACTGAATCCTTCTACAAATTAATTTTGGAAAATAAACACAATCGCACAATCACACCAAGTAAATAAAGAAGAAAATCAATCCACAACATAGATATTTTTCCTGGGGAAATATTGCTACTCAAAACCCCTCTATCTTCTATTGTATATTCAACCAAGGAATCATGAAATAATACAATGCACTCTTCTCACAAGAGTTTGATGCACTCTACTAACTGTCTCACACTGATTCAGACCAAATTGACCAACACTTAGCCAATTTCCTGCCTCTGCTCAGCCTGCCTTGTTTGGAAATCCCTAGGAAATTAATCCATATTAATTAGGACAAGTAGCATTCCTTGATTGCATATACATCATGGGCATCCTATGGTGTATATAATTGCGCCCGGGAAAATTTCTATAAAAACAACTGATAGATAACTTCCCTTTAACTTCTATCCCAAATAGGTCTTCGTCGGAACTGATATGCATGAAAATATTAATAGTAAATCATTAGTCACTTGACAAATCACTACATGTGAATTAAATATGATTTAATTCACTTGACCTCTCACTAGTGCAACAATCAGTAACAACTAGTTAAACTGATTTTAACTCACTTAATTGAGTTAACTGATTTCTCATGCATTAAACTAATACACTAACTACAACTTGGACTCTAAAACAAATAAATCATTCTACATGCCTCCCCAACCACCCTCAACTTGAATTTCATGAGCTAACTGAGTCTATCACACGCAGTTAACTATTGCAAGTAATTATGAGATAAGATTACAATTTATTTAAGGGATATATGAATTTGACACACATTTCTTCTAATTTAATTACGAAATAATTAAATCAAAAGCCTCCATGGTAGCCATTTCTGGATGCCATTTTTTGGATGTTGTTTCTGGATGCTAATTTCACTGTTTCTTGTTGCAAATTTCAACATTTTCCCCCTTGATCATATGCTTCTTATTTTCACATTATCTATAACTTATTCCTCTTGTTTGGAATTGCACCCCATTTTTGATATCAAGGGAAATATGTTTCTCCCTGTTAGCCCCTTATATTTTCCTTGGCAAGCAAGCAAGGGGCTAATTTGTTTTATAAGTCTGCAAGGAATGCATTTCCCTTGTAAACACATCATCCTTGCAGCCTTTTCAAGTTCCCTGCCTTATGACTGCTTTCCCTCTGCTGATTATGAGTAACTAAGCCTGCTGATAAGGAAATATGCCCCTAAAAGGTTTTGTCTCGCCCTTTGCACCCTTGCAAATGCTTCAGTTTCACCCCTTTGTCCCTTTCCTCAAAGTCCCCTTTCTTCCCCCTAATTCCCCCTGTCCATCCCAGGAATCCCCTCTAAACATCCTTACTCCCTTTGTTCATGTCTAAATTCCCCCTCATTCCCTTATCGTTACCCTTGGCCGGTTTCAAATGTATTAAAATGGGCTAAAAATCATATTCTCTTCATAGTCCGGGCTTAGCCCCTTTCGGCCTAGCCCCCGCGCCTTTTCCTCCCATAGAACCCAACGCTGTGACCAAACGCTGGCCCGAAAGGCGCTTGTCCCTTATGTTTATCGGGCGCTTTCTCAACCGTTGATCCATATAGATCGAACGACGATCGTCTAAACCCGCGGCGCTCGTGATTCACCCGTTCAAACCACCGATCGCGCCATCGCCGTCCATTCACCGCTAGATCAACGGTTTAGAGTGTATCTACCGTTGTGGTCCTCGCCAAGCGCCATACCATAAAACAGTCTAGTTTTTATCGCATCGCTAACGGGGGTCGAGCAGTGTTTTCCCATTGCCCAACAATTCCATACAACGCTCGACACCTGTCCCCTATACCTTTTCCAAAACCGCCGTCCCCGCGCGTTAAACGCCGTCCATCGCGCATTATTGTTCGGACACGGATGCCCAGCGATATTGCCATGGACCGTCCGATCTGGGGTGGGCCATCCAACGGTTATCGCTCGCCGAAGATGCGCGATTGTTAACTCAGGTGCACACGTGATAACTCAGGGTATGGCCCGCCATCCGTCGCCCTCCGATGCATTTTTAGCCGTCGATCTCCTCCCGAGATTGGATGGTCCAAATTCGTTTGCCCGCTGTTGACTTTTCCACCATCGCCACGTCATCCCCATGTGCATCCATCGTACATCCGCCCATTATGCTGCATATATTCATTCAAAGGTCTATTTTCATATGTTTTGTTTAATTTTCTGCTGTGCTCTGCACACGTCCGCTAGACCAAGTCCCGCTATCATAGCATGTTTTCCACCATGTTTATGCGCCTTTCCGCCATATCACCAGTCTGCATGGTCTTCCTCATCGTCCGCACTGCATCCATTACCCGTCCATGGTTTTCTTGACGATTTTTCGTGTTTTGCAGAGTTATTCCAAGGGCAGAAAGCCGCCATGATTCATATACACCATTATAAAGGCACAACGCACAAAAAGAGCTGAAATCTAGAGCCTGTCGATTGCAGGAAATTGTTCGGATAGGTGCCTGCAGCATAAATTTCATCAAAGGAAAAAGTTAGAATGCTGAAAACCCTCCGGTGCCATTAAAGCTCAGATTGCATGAACAAAGGCAGTACATGAGTAGCAGAGAGTTTGAGGCGAGAAATAGAAGACTTTGAGCCTTTCAGGGATTTTAGAAGGCAAAGGTACCAGTTCAAGGACATCATGGATTGCACAAAAGGTACGACACGCAGGGATTTATGTATATCAGGGTTTTCACACCAGCAAAAGGTTTCCTCCATAAAGGATAGGGCGCCCATGCTTCTTTTATTACACATCACGTCCCTAAAGATTTGTCGCCCTGACAACAGTCCAAAATACCATCCAAAGCATTTGTTTCAGAGTATGGAGACCCAAGCATTGTTATTTTACCTTTTGTTTAAGTCACCAGGAGTACTGCAGAATACTAAAGCCAGAATACATCAAGAGACAGACCGAAATAAATTGAGGCCTGAAGAAGATCACTCTTCCATCCAAGAGTGACAGGAATTGAATGCTCAGAGTTTAAGACAGAATGGGTTGTAGCCTTATTCACCTCCTGAATTTTAATACTGCATTTAGTTTTTCACCTACTGCCTCTGTTTCCCTTCAGCTATAAATTTCATGAAGAAACTCATTGGAAGGTTGTTGATCAGTTATGAGAGAACTGCTAGTAGTTTCTTTTGAGACACAGTCTCTGTGTAAAGATTGTAAGATAGGTTGAAGGAGATGTTTTCAGACTGAGTATTCAGCTATTGGCAATGATTGTACTCGATTGGTATTGCTATTTAATATGACAAGCACATTCCTTTGGATCCTGATCTGAAGCAGCGGTGATGTTTTCCTGTCTTTGTGTTTACATTCATTTCATTTTGTTTCTACTGGCTTGCATCAGAATATTGGCATAGGATTTACCCTTGTTAGGTACCCTATGTTTCTTCTCTCCTTGCCATTTATGTTTCTCTTCTAAATATATTATCTAAGAAATGATTTCAGTTGGTTTAACCAGTGATGTATGAATTGAATGAATTCAGTTCTTAGATGTTTCTTGTTATAGATTTAGTTGGAAGATTTGGGAACACTGGGGATTAGAGTTATCCCTGTCCACTAGGATCCTTGTGCAACCTACTGGATCTGTAACTTTGTGCTCTGAATCTATGTTATCTCCTCCCCTCCTACTTTCCACATCACATAATCATCTTGAAGATCCTAAGTTTCAGATGACTAGCCCAAATGAAAGCTGGCCTATTGAGTAGTAAGCAAATCCTTTCCTGACTCCATTTCCCAATGGTTTTGAGTATTTCCTAGAATATTTCACCTCTGCCTTATCCCTCTTTGCTCATTCTGGTCTTACACTGAACCCTTCTTTCCTGATAACTAGCAACCAAAACAAACAAATCAAACAAACAAACCTTGTGCTTATAACTACCTAACATCTTAAACTTGGAGCTTCATAGACATAAAACCTTTGCTCATATAGAGAGATCCCTCTCTAGACTCAGGAAGGCTAGATCCTGAGGTCTGAAAGTGGTTCTGATGTTGTCTCATCTTTTGGTCTTGCCAATCTGGCCAAAACATGGGAACCCCAACACTCCCCTTGAAATTATACACGATTGTTAATTGAAATGCATAATATAATTCACTTTATTCATGCATCTATTGTTGCTTCATATCCTACAACCTCTCCATTTCATCATTCTTCTCTCGTAACTCACATTATAACACTTTCATCTCCTTGATGCAGTTTCAGGTGTTGCAATCTTGCCACCTCTTGCTTCACTGGAAGCTATATTCTCTTATAATGATGATATTATAGGGATATAACTACCATAGATTAGTTTCTCTTTATTTCAATCTCATTAAGACATATACATTTTTTGGACACCCGATTGCAATTTCTAACAATATTCCTGAATGTGATTTTATTATTTCACATCCTTTAAAATGGAATGTTAGGTCATACCCTTGATTAACCATTTGGATTACATGTAGTAGATTGTGATTTAACCTTTTAATAAGTAGCACATTCTGAGTTTTTTTCCTTCCATCATCAAGACTATGTCATTTCCAATTATCCTTCTTGAATCATTATTTCAAAGGGTAGTACTGGCTCATTTGATTTCCCTTAAAGAGAGAAAATTTCGTTTATTTCCTGT
The DNA here is from genome assembly GCA_034641835.2 of Pinus albicaulis. Classification (NCBI taxonomy): domain Eukaryota; kingdom Viridiplantae; phylum Streptophyta; class Pinopsida; order Pinales; family Pinaceae; genus Pinus; species Pinus albicaulis. Next base: position 1,392,142,755 of record CM076580.1, read on the forward strand.
CATATGACTTGAACATCCACTATTTGATGGGTGATCCAGGTGGATAATTGTGGCCACTCACCTATTCCACTTTGACCGCCACCACTGTTTCTTTAAATTTCCTTAATTGTAGCATAATTTACTATTTTGGCAGTTTTTAGGGTCCTAAACTTCTGAAGCCATTTTGAGACCCTAAACAATATTTTATTTGGAAAACAGGTAGACCAAAAATTTGAGGCATGGGTCTGTAGTAAAAAATTTTAGTCCTCGAATAGATCTTTCTAATGAGGTATTGTACACATCAAAAAAATATCGTATTCCAAAGTTACAACCCTGAGAAGTTGATGTACCAACTAACCCCAATGGGCCCCATAGACTTCTGGCGCTTCATCTCCTGGGGTTAGGGTTTTGGATTTTTTGGGCTTTCCATTGCTCCTTAATAATAAAAAGGCCTTACAGCCCCATGGTAACATAGTTAAGAACGAATGTAGCTGCCACATATCTTCTCAGAGATAACTACCACACATGATTTAATTTGTTTCCATTTTGCATGTAAACAAATTTTCAATATTTGTTATTAATGAATTGAAGTTCAATTTTTGTTGTAGCTCTGTGTTTCTATTTAAATATATATTTCATTTCATTCCTGGATAAATCTAGATCAGTGGTATCAGAGATGTCTTATGTTTATCATTTTTTTGTAAATGTCCCCAACGAGATCGGGGTATAAGGAGTTAGGACTTGAGTTGGTTGAACCTTTTAAAGACTGGCCTCATCGACCCCGACAACATCCCATGGGAGAAGAAAATAAAGAAGAGGGACCAAGAAATCCTTTCAAAATATAGCTTGAAGAATCCATTGAGTGAAAAAGGAATGAGATGATGGATAAATTTTCTCAGATCCTTCGATGAGTATCAGCGGGCGAAGCATCTTCATCTGGCAGCCACCTTGGAGGCACCACTCCTTTTAAGGTACAAGTTAACTTTTACATTCTTGTATTTGAAGGCTAGATAGATGCAGATGCTGTAGATAAATGGTTAAATATACTGGAAGGATATTTTTCAGTTCATGATTTTTCCAATAGGGAAAATATTACTTTTCCACTCCTCAAAGATGCCCACCACGTCAAGGACTGGTGGGAAACCTAATGTGAGAAAATGTATGATAATGAACCCTCATTTTTTTAGTTGGAACCACTTGGAATTATTTATGAGACACCATCAAGGAATAATATTACCCTGTTGGTAGCTATGAATCTAAGTACATAAATGGCCCACACTGTGGTAGGGAAGGGACCAAGACGTGCTAGAGTTCACAAATATTTTTTACACCCTTCACACGGAGTTGGGTATCAAGGATTCTGAGCAGAATATGGTACTCAAGTACCGTGTTTGTCTAAAAAAATACATTCTGGTCGAGAAGGAGTTCCTGGAAATTTCATTTCTTGGCACCACATACCAATATGTCGTCAAGATCAAGCATAAATTTAAGTAGAAGAAGAAAAACTTTGGATCTGCAAATCTGACGTAAGGAAAAGGCACCCCCAAATCGGATAAAAAAGGACAAAGTCAAGGCGGGGTGACTAAGGAAAACTCATGGAAGCTGCAAAAAAACAATAACACTATGAATACAAAGAAGGACACATGGAAGTGGTTTGATTTCCATAAAAGCCTCACTCACAACAAAAGTGAGTGTCACACCAAGCAGTCACTCGTGGCCGAGTTGAAGGCTTCGGAGTCAAATGCATGTTCCAAATTTGAGTCAAAACACGATAAGGGGTATGCCAAAGGGAATCGTATTATTGATGCAAAGCCCAACACTTTTTTTTCCATCACCAAGGTCTAGAAGATTGAGCCCGAAGATCCAAAGGAAGGGGATTGTATCTTCCACTCACAAATGTGGTGAAAGGGTCTCTGTTGCAGTTCATTTTCGACAATGGGAGAAAAAAGAACCACATCTCAACAGATGTTGTTAAGAGGTTGGGCCTATTGACCACACCACACCCACAACCATACACCTTCAGGTGGCTCCACTAAGGATGAGATCTCCGTGTGAGCCAACAATGTTTCCTTCCCTACAACATCAAGCCCTTCACGGACGAGGTACTGTGTGATGTTGCTCCTCTTAAAAGTTGTGATGTGTTATTAGGCCAACCATACTTGTAGAAGAGTTATGTTGTGTATGAGTCCATACCTCACACTATCATTATTTCTTTGGGAAATAAGTTATACATGATACTAGAGGTAGCCCTGCTTACGACCATCTCTTCGGTCTATTCTAAGCAATGTAGTAGGATAATCTCCCAAACTAGGAAATTTATTTTATTTTTGATTCACTCTCAAAGTAAGAGGAGGATCATGGCCACATCCATGGCCCTCAAAAAGGCTTCCCCCACACAATAGAAGCAGGTGGATAAGATTGTGGAAGAATATAGGTACATCTTCTCCTCACCCATAGGGATACCTTTTCCCTGTCAGGTCAAGCATTCAATTGATATGTCTCCTAGAGCACCTCTACCCAATGGGACGATATACTGCCGCTCCATAATGGAAAATGAAGAAATCAAGCAACAGATCCAAGAATTTTTGTAGAAAGGGAACATCCAAAAAATTTCCTCACCTCGTGGGAGCCTGGTTGTACTTGTACAAAAGAAGGATGGGACTTGGAGGCTCTGCATTGATTATTGGACATTAAACAAAACCAATGTTAGGAACATGTATCTAATCCCATAGATTGATGACCTTCTTGACCAACTCAAGGTGGCCAAGTATTTAAAAAATATTGAATTGAATTCGGATATCATTAGGTTTCAATAGAACCCATAGATGTATGGAAGACTGCCTTCAAATCCAAGGAGGGATGTTTCAAGTGGTTGGTCATGCCTTTTAGGTTGAAAAATTCCCCTGAAAATTTTATGAGGTTTATGGATAAAATATTGCAGCACTTCACTAACTCGTTTGTGGTTGTATACTTGGAATACATCCTCATATTCAACAAGAGTTGGGAAGAGCACTTGCACCACATTCAACAGGTCCTTCAAACCCTGCGACAACACAAACTATGTGCCAACTTGGAGAAATGCACCTTTGGCATGATCCAAGTCCAATATCTGGGTTATATCATTTATGAGAAGGGTGTACATGTGGATTCGGCTAAGACCCAAGTCATTTAGTATTGGCCAACCCCAACCACTCTAAGAGAGCTTCACCAGTCTTTGGTCCTTGCCAATTTTTATCGAAGGTTCATGGTGGGATTCTCTCATATCACTTCGTCATTTTTAGGTTACCAAGGGTAGAGTGAAAGTAAAGTTTTCCTAGTCTAAGTCCCAACATATGGTTTTTGTTGAGATGAAACAACGCCTTGTATATACACCTATACTCACATTGCTAGACCTGCAACAACCATTTGAAATTCAAACATACGGATTCGATTATACTATTGGTGCAATGCTCACCCAACAAGGGCATCCGGTGGCCTATCACAGTGAGAATATTTCTGATATAATTCAAAAATACCCCACTTATGATAAAAAGATGTATTCTATCGTGAAAGCTTGCCAACAATGGAAACATTACATTATGTGGAAGGAGATAGTCATCCATACAGATCACTGACCTCTTCAGTTTATATAGACACAAGGGGAGTTGCAGAACGATCGAAATCATAAGCGGTATACATATCTACAACAATTCCACTAGAACATTAAATATAAGAAGGGAAATGCCAATCATGTGGTAGATTTCCTCATTCAACCCCGAATTGCAGCATTGATTACTATTCTTAACTCTTGTGGCCATGTGACCTTTGGATGGCTGCAACGGTACAAAAATTATTCTGATTTTTCTAGCACATACCATATGTTAGTGGATAGAAAAAAAAGTTCCAAATTTCCACCTCCAGGATGCATTATGATGTTGCGTGGGCCACCAAGTTTATGTTCCTTCAAGAGAACATGTCAAGCTTATTTGGGATGCACACTACAATCGAGTCGCGGGACACTTTGGTGCGGAGAAAACTATGGTCGTACTACAGAAGTATTTTTATTGGCCAAAACTCTGACATGATGTTGGAAAATATATCATATCCTTCACTTCCCGTGCCATCACCAAGCCAACCATCAAGAAGAAAGGTTTGTATACTCCTTTTCCGACTCTCAACCATCCCTGGGAATCCATCTCCATGGACAATTTTTCAAGCCTCGCTTCTACCAAGCATGGTAATGACTGCATATTTGTGGTTGTGGACATATTTTCTAAGATGGATATATTCATGGCCTGTAAGAGGAGTATCATAGCAAAGGATGTTGATATTTTGTATAGTTGGTGTAGCATCAGGTGTGCTCTAACCCTGAAATTTTGTGGAGGGGCTAGGAAAAACTTGATCTCCAAAACCCAGAAAGGGATTTGAGAAATTTCAGTTGGTGTTCAAGTTATTCAAATAATTAATTATTTAATGGATTTCCTAAGTCTAAACTTAGGAAAATAAAATAATTAAAGTGAATTAATTAACACATGTACTGAAATTGTCTTTAGTCACATGGATCAAGCAGTATTTTAATCTCAGCCACTGATGAATGATTTAATCTCCGCCATTGAAGGCTTCAATGAAAAGTATAAGAGAAAGGCTTGAGGATTAGTTGGAAAGCACACACAATTGCAGAGCTGAGGAATAGATCTGGAGTTCTAGGGCGAGTTTGCTAAGAATTTCCAGAGGAATTTACCGTAGTGAGGGGTATTATTGGCCAAGGGAATGATTTGATTATGGGGCCAAGAGTTAGTAAGAGGAAGAGGAGAAATAACAAGGAAAATGCAAAGAAGCATCTACACAGGTGTTGTGCAGTCGCTACGCAGGACATCGCAGAGGCTCCAGAGGGTTTCAGATTTACACAGGAGGGCTTCCAGGCCAATGTAAGGCATGCATCACCCTTCCAAGGGTTATGCAGTCCCTCTCTGGGTAGCACAATGGTATTATAAGGCTAGCAAGGCTGATGCTGGGGCTTCATGGGCAGCACTGAGGGGTTTTCTAGGGCAAGATCTGGGCTAAGTTCTGTAAATCCCGTTTGAGGGTGTGGATTAGTCAGATATTTGGCAATAGAACTTCAGGTTAGCTGCAGATTTTATTTCTTTTATTCTCTGTCGCGGTTTCCAGATCTGTAACCTAGATTTATTGTACTCATAACTACTTAATAATAAACCCTCATATCTGTTGCACCAGTTTTCCCGCTTTGGGTTTTTCTGGGGACTTATGTCCAAAAATCCATGTGTCATTTTGTTGCATGAGCATATTATTCGGTAAATTATCTGCATGTGTAGGTTGTAGTTGTGTTTATTTCAGTATTTTCTGAATCTAATTTATGAAAATAACTTGTATTAATTTAAATCAAGTAGGAGAAATAAACCAATACATTGCAGTAGAATTTTCACATGGTATCAGAGTGATATCAGATCAAGCTGAATCTCTAACAATCAGCTGAAGAAACATTTTTTTGTAGGGTGGGAGAAGAAGAAGCAGATCCGTAAAGGGCATCTTGACATCAGGAGAATGCAAATCCAGAAAAGGACAGCGCTGAAGCTATAGAAGGCCTTCAGGCTTACACAGACCCTTACCAAGGCAGCGTAAATATCGCGTCACCCATTCTGGGGTTACGTAGTCCACTTCTGAGCATTGCTGGGACTGCGCTGGGCCAGCCAGTGAGACACAATCCAATCATTTCTCCAGTTGTGGAAGAATTTCGCTAAGATATGGAAGCAGTGCTTCAAATATTCTGTAGTGTTGGTGGGGTAGAGATTCTACAGGTGCAGAATTGTTTCTATCTAAGGCAACAAAGGTGGGAGGAATATAGTTACTCAGCAGATCTGAGCCAAATAAATTTGAGATTCGATCAGGAGAATCGAAGAGTACTGTCCTTTTGTGTTTTGGTGGAAGATTTACAAGAGGGAAATCAGTCTTTAGCGGAAGCAACTACTAGAGGGTTTCTAGTCACAAAGAAACCCAGATCTAGAGGGAGAAGTACTATTTCTATCAGATCTGAGCAAAGATGGCTCGATATGGACTGAGGGATCAAGATAGATTGGACGACATGTCCAACTATGTTATCTAGAGGGCCACAATCCTCTCAGTTCTGGATGAGTATGGTCTCAATGAGCATGCAGAGAAGGTTCTTGCTATACCAACCGATGCAGATCCTCTCAAGAAGTATGAAGAAAATCAAGCGTGGATGAAGCGTTTGATCATAGACAGAGTCAAGGACCACGTTATACCTCATATTTCTAGGAAGACTACAACAAATGACATGTGGATAGCCTTGGACACGATGTACCAAGGAGGATCCGTACAAAGAAGAATGCTTCTAGAGAATCAGATGTGGTTGTTCCAAATGATGAATGGTGAAGAGATAGATTTTTATACAACATTTTTTCATCGTCCCTGCAATCCCTCGCACCGCATATTGGAGGGTCACTCCTGTGACTTGTGAGCAGTGTCATACTTTGCAAACACCTTCTTTGCATCGTTATACATAAGGACATCATTTCTCTTATTAGACATTTCCTCAAAAAAGCACACAAAACCTATGTTTTGGCCTTGGCGTGGGTAGGAAGTTCACCCCTCGCGCCGATGTGGAAGATTTTCACTAGAGACCGCGCCACCTGGTGCTCTGTCTCAGTGCAGTGCCCACGCTGAGCTTTTTTAGGAATGTTTTTAAGTAATTAGAGGCGGAAGTTTCCTTCTAACCACCTTAGGGATGAGTAACTAGAAGTGGTCAAGTTGATCAACCACAGATCTCCCTCTTTATGCAGTGGTTTCCACCTCCCATGGAACACTCCTTGAAGATATGTCTCCCTTCCATAATTATAGGGATCCTAACCCCTCCCTCTCCCTCTATAAAAACATGCCTTCTCCCTTTATGAAAGCTAGTTGAACTTGGAGAAGAATACTATAGCTGAGTAATTGCTATTAATAAGGCAGAACCAAGGAGAACTTCGTAGAGAGTCCCATCCGAATTCCCGATGAGCCTTTGTAAGACGCGCTCCACTTTGAACCCTATTGGAGGAGACCACAACGTCGAAGCTTGGTTGTACTCTTCCTTTCATTTATTAATATACTCAACTATGGTGTTGGTTCCATCATTGTGTTATGTTGTTTATTTAATGCAATTGATTTAGTCCTCTTCGACTGACTAATAGTTACAAATGTGAATTAGTATGTTGTATATTGTCGTTGTTTCTTGTGTGTGTGTAGGTGTCCGAGTGTGAAAGCGAGCATATCATGATCTGTCAAACCAGGAGCGAGAGGCATCCACTCTTTTCAATGAAAACAACAACATAGGACCTCTGGTAAGTCATATATCAAATCTCCATCCATTCGCTAACTAAGAATCAATATTGTAGCTTGTTTTGTTTGTTGCTAGACCCACCCTAGGGCTAGTGGGATCGCCTCTGTCCGCAGAGGGGATTTACCTCACCAAAAAATTGGCGAATCCACTGGGGATTAGTGCAAGTTTGTCTTTCATTCATTTGGTCTTATTTTTTGTCTTTGCTTTCTTATTTTTCATTTTCTGATTATTCTGCTAAGTCTAAGATCCTTTTTTAGCCCCAGAGGATCATATATGACCTCTGTCTTTCAAAATTTTTCCCTTTTTCCTGAGTGAATTGGCTTAACGCACTTTCTATTCAGATAGTCGCGCCGATTAGCGCTATTTTCTAGTGTTGTGTGCACGCCATCCCCTGTTTGGCACTGATTACAACCAAACAGTCGCGCCGACCCCTACAGGTTTTAGGGTTTGCTCTGTTTTGAAGATTTTTTGGTCAGTAATTTTGCTTCTAGGTTATTTTTAGATATGTCTTGAGTGCTTTGGGATTGTTTTTTATTTTGATCATCTTTCTCCCTTCAGTTGTTTGTCTGTTTCCTATCAACATCGCAACCTTAGGGGTTTTAAGTGCTTTGGTATGCTGAGCCTCCTGTAGGAGTTTGAGTCTTTTGTTTCGCAATCAACTTCATTCTTGGTTTGGTTGCATTCAACTCCCTTGATTCCTTTGAGTGATTGCATTGTTTGAATGATTCTTGCCTCTTTCGTTCAATTTTGCTTCTTGTCACTCCAAGCATAGATCATAATGCTTACATGGGTCTGTTTTGAAATCTTTCTTCAATTTGAGAGATTGCAACGTTGGTTTGAGTTTTGTTATGTTTGTTTTGGGTTGATTGAAATTATTGCACTTCAAATCTCTCATTAACATTCTAGAAATGGTGTTTTTGTTGGTTTTTCATGTCATTTAGTGCACTATTTTCTCTATTACATTGAAAAAAAAATTGTTTACATTCTTGTTTGCATTGTGAAATTGAAAATCTTTCGCATATCTAGCATTGGACAATTCTAGGAAAGATTTCTCATTTTCATTAGCTTGCATCGGATACTGTAGTGGATGCTTCTGTGTGTTGTATTATTTGCTATCGATTGAAAACTACTAACTTTCTCATAGATAGCTTTTCATCGAACGAAATGGTATCTTTTTCCATGTAGCTTGCATTTAGGGATTTTTGAGATCCAAAATTCGGTAGGACCTTGGAATTGAAACGTAAATACAAGATCAACTTAAAATTTACTCAATTAACCTAAGGAAACATTGAAACCTAACGAAAAATCTAGTGGTCTAAGTTAGAGACGTGTTATGGCGTCTTTAAACCTAGCAGGTGTCGCTCGCCATCTGGCTTCAGACAATGCTAGTACTGACTTGCGCTCCCCGTACTGTCGAGTACATAAAGGGAGACCCCTATAGGTTGCAATCCTTTTATCCGTAGGAAGCTGATTCTGTCGTCTTGTAACCGTGATACACCGAACACAACATTCAGGGAGACTACTTGCACGTATGTCAAGTCCTTGGTCAATTCTTATTTCATTTGATTACCAAGGTGTATATCGCAGTTCACGGAAACCTGGTACACTCTTTTACCTAGACTACCTGAGCAATCATTTTTGATCTTTACTGACTCCTTAAATTTGAAAAGATAATCGAGCACTTGTCCTTTCATGCTCGTTTCAACTTGAAAGTGATAGAGTCACCTGTTACCTATTTCTCAACTCTTAAAAGATGAAACGACAGAGTTTTTTTTCAGTGTTTAAAAATTAAATGTCCACGAAATATTCCTGGTTAAAGTTAGCTTCCCTAGTGTTGTTTTAACGTTGTTTCTGATCACAACCTTTCTAGAGTTTACCAACCAAGGAATCCTATCTGAAGGGAATCTGGCCCTTTTCCTGCTTTTGGGAATGTTGGTGCTCCTTATATGGCAACGTTGTATCTTCCAAGGTTAACTGTTGGTTTGCTCGTGTGGTTGTTTTTGACCTCGGTGGTCCCAAATGCCCCTATCTCTGTTTGACCATCCCCTCCACCTGAACAACATCATGTTTTTTCTAAAGTGGACCTCTCCCCTTCTTCACCTATTTCTTCGTCTTCCTCTTCTACTATGCCTAGTGAAAGTCGAAATTCTAGTAACCAGGTGGCTAAGAAGAAGAAGAAGAAGCCGAAGAAGAAGAAGTCAAATAAGAGAGAGGCCAAATCTGTAGCTATTGAGCCTAAGAAACCATCCAACCTTCCATGGAAAGTCAAATTCCCTTGCATGTTGTGAAAAGGTGACCACCTTCTTCGAGACTGCCCTGGCATTCCCAAGGTACTTGAAGTATGGTCTGACGGTTGTCCGCCGTTGCCTTTGGCTTCCAGATGTCATATTGGTAGCACATCTTCGACTAGTGCTGATAAGACTCATAAGAAACAGGGTAAGATTACCAATCCCTATAATTTGTGTAAGGGCATCATCCCATTCACCTTTGTCTGTACATGGATGAAGCCGAGAGAGTGTTGGACAACTCTACTGTTTCTGCACCCTGCCTTCTGGCTGATTACCAGAAACTTTGTTTGGGTCCTCCACTAGTTGATTCCATGATCAGTCAAGAGTCATCCTTGGTTGATCCCGCTCCCTTGGAAATTCAAATTCAGGAATCCATTCTCGACCAACCATTGGATGTGGAATCGGTCAACTTGATCCCGCCTATGGTTCATCAAGTATTTTCCGTTGAGATTGGATCTCATCCCCCTCATGTTCTTCTTGTTTCTTCAAATTCTTCAGACTTGAAGAAAGATTCTTCTGTCCCTGTAGTTCAAGAAGCTGCTCCTCCTTCTCCCGTGATGGAAGTCCCGGAGAATGCTCCTCTTGCTCCGGTAACACCAGGGGATGACCATTTTAGTTCTATGGTACCCCCTCCAAGTAGTTTGGTCATTTCCTTCGATTGGAGTCGATTTTCAGGATACCGCCTTCCTTCTTATGTGCCTTTTGAGATAACAGTACATAACTTTGATATGGTAGTACCTAGCACCATTATAGATGAAGGCGCGTCTGTTAGTATTTTGGTCTTCCACTACTTGGCAAGCGTTTGGTTCTCCACCGCTTATGCATGTTACTCAGAATCTGTTTGCTTTTAACAGAGGAAACAGTCAACCGTTAAGAATCCTTCTAAAGTTTCCTATTACTTTGGGAAGGAAAACCGTCTATATAGACGTGATGGTTGTGCCAGGCCCCTTAGATTTTAATTTACTCTTGGGCTGCGACTATATTTATGTCATGGGAGCGGTTGTCTCTTCCATCTTTTGTGTGATTTATTTTCCACACAAAGGTCGGATCGTGACCATTGATCAGCTTTCATTCTTTGGTTCTAACATGAAATTTGGTCCACAATCGTCCCTTCTGGGTCTTTATCTGCCGGTTGTATCTTCCCCGCTGCAGGTTAATTATGTGGCTACCTATCCCATGCCCGCATTCAGTGATAGTGCCATTGTGCATCATGTGCTGGGGGCATTGGATCTGGATTTTCAAGATGTTGTTTTCCAATCAGATAAGAACCTCTTGGAATCTATGACTTCTTATTCAACATAATGAGTTGTCTCCGGAGCATAGTTCATTTTCTTATGTCAAGCTCCTTAAACAATGAAACAAGGTGTCCCGAAGATAGTTCGTCTTTTATGTCAACCTTGTTTAAAAAATGAATTAGTTATGAGGATGGTTCTTTTAATGTGTCAACCTCATTAAAACAATGAAACACGTTCCTGTTTAATTTGAGCCTTTGCTTAGATATCGTAAAATCCCAGTTGAGTCTTTCTCTGATCTCGTAACTTGAACCTTCACTCCATCTGCTTTTCATTCATTACATATGGACTGAAGCTTGGGGGGCATGTACCTCGAATTGAGTCACCATACTGGGGGCATGCCCATTTTTTTCAAGCATAGTTTACTTTTGTTTCAAGCTTGTGTAAACATGAAACCAATATCAAGCATAGTTTACTTTTGTTTTCGAGCTTGCATAAAAATGAAATATTTTGACTTTAATGTGCTTTGTGAATGTTTTCCTTTCTTTTGGGTCATTACTTATTATGCGGATTATTGATACATTAGATAACATTGTATTAAATAGACATTTGCATAATTTGTAAATACATCATCATTTGTAAAAAGATCCATGTAAGGAGATAGATGTATATATATATATATATATATATATATATATATATATATATATATATATATATATATATATATATATATATATATATATATATATATATATATATATATATATATCGCATGTTTGCAACTGTGTGCATCATAACGTCAAAAACATATAAGTATGTTTCAGTTACATCCCGAGACAACATGTCTCTCAAAATATGCAGAATAAAAGCCTAGGTGCCTAATCAGCATGGTGTGTCACCGCCCGTACCAACCGCCTCAGCAAGTGGTGGATATGAATCGGCACCCCTACGGTATGCCTCTGGTAGGCCCAAGGAACATCATCAAGGTGAGCATAGTCCGGAATCCCACGGGCGATCCCCTAGGACATCTGTTGGCTACCCCTTGCTCTAGGCATTAGTGCAGCCCATCGGGCCATCTGTGGTTCTCTAGGTGGTGGCATCGAGACAATGACCTCTTGGTGCTCGAATATCGGTAGCCGTTCCAAGAAGAATGATACCAAAATTGATCCATACCCAAACTACTTCAGTTTGGTATTCTTGCACTTGGTTAGTTTCCGCTTAATGTTAATAGTCATAGCCTCTGCCCAGTTGTAGGGATTTGGGTTCAGGCTGTCTACGGCAAGAAGAAGTTGTGTTTTTGTAGCTTCATGCGGTGCTTGCGATCCTGCAGCCCGTGTGATAGTGTGCAACACTACTTTTATTGTCGAATCTGGAATGGTTTGGATGTAAACCTTTTCACTCCTCATTCCTTTTCGTGCCCCTCGACACACCCTGTCGATCACCATCCCCATGCTCTCCACAGTGGGACGAATACCGGTCATGATAGAGACTGCACCCCTCTGCGACAATCCTGTGATAAAATAGAAATCAGAAACTTCGATTTCAAGTTCTTGATCTCGGAGCACGAACTTTTCTTGGTCTTCATCCCAGATGCTTATCAAATACTGAAGAAATTCTAGATGAGCCCGGAGGCATGGTGTTAGGAAGAATTTCTTTAGACCACAATCTCTGAGGGCATCCATGCATCGATCATTATCCATGGCAAGTTCATCTTCCTCACTGTGTTTCCTCTCTTTCCACTCAATCACCATTCTTTATACTTGGTACCTACACACATTGTTCATATAAGCATTGTTAGTATACTTGGGCATTGAAATTTGCAAGCGACTGCATTTTCCTTAAAATTATGCAGATTTTTAGGTTACGCGGTTGGCGCAATTGTTTCGCAAACAGTCGCGTCAACGAGCGCACCCTCTATGTAAAAAATGGGCGATTGGTGTGGGTCTGTGCTCGAAACCTGTGCCAACCGCGATGCGCTAATTTTGATAAATCTTCTCCTAGGAAATAAAAATGACATGTACAGGTAATGAAATTTAGCTTAAAATATGGGAAATGGCGTCGGCTCTTACCTGAGACTAACGAAATCAAGATTGGTTCACTGGATCACTTGCAATCGTTGCCACAAGATCATAAAGCACAATGGGTCACTGTTGCTCCACAAAGAGGTAAAAGTGAAAAGTAAATAATTTTATAACTTTTCAGTCTTAAATTAGGTTTTAAAACATATTTGTCGATTATTTTATCATATTATTTTCGAGAAATGGGCTTTACACATGTCTCTTGTGCAGCAACAGGTTATCACATGGTTATGACGAAGTAACGAGTTATATTTTATACTTGTTAGGACTCGGTAAAAACACAAAAAATTCACTACTAGAGTCATCTTTCAGCTCTTTAATAAATCTCTAAAACTGGAAATATTGCCGAGATGCTTGTCATTTTGAAATCATTAAATGGTTGCGAAACTATATCTAACCAGTATACGTTTACCCCTTTTTCGGGCTGGGATAAATTATTTACGAAAAAGGAATACCTTGGCCTATAGTGACTAAGAGGTTCTCTCGGATGTTGTTTTCTACCTTTTCAGATCTGAGAGACTATTTACGAAAAGGGCTTTGCTGGAGTTTTTTTTTTTTTTTTTCAAACTCTCTAAACATGAAAAAATGCCGAGTTCTCCCTTTGTGAGACTCATTAAAAACTGATGACATCGGACTTCGTCGTTATGACGTTACTCGAGTTCCTCCTTCCTAGGGCTCATAAAATGTACTAGGTTGGATTTTTCCGAATGAAAAACTTACATCACAAGCATATGCTATCCCCTTCAAGCTTGTTTACAAAAATAATTGGGGTACTTGCCAGAAATGGTGGGGGAAAATGGAACCAGACTTTAGTCGGCAGTATGTTACTCTTGAACATGGCACTTGTCTGCATTCCTGTCGGGTTGGGGACATCTCAATTCGTCATTTGTTTGCCTCCATGGGTTTGGGTAATATATTTTGACCTCTCATCTACTCTTTTCCACATCACCATGACCTCAGATCCCTTGATGTCAAATATTGCCAAATCTAGTGTCGTGCCACCGATATGTTCAAGAGAAGTTTTTCCTTTGCAATTTTCAACCTCTCGCTGATTCTCTGTTGGTCCTGATTCAAAAATCATCATATTCCTCTGTCTCATGTCGATGATGTGGGAAACATCATGTCCCTCCTTCGACCAGGTCGCTTCCTATCGACTTCAGCTCATTTTCCACGAAGCTGATCTAGAGACTCCCTTCAGGTACCTTGGAGCCTGCATGCCTTAATGGCAGGTTCTTTGCATCCGACGCAAGGTTCACATCACCAGCTTTTGATCGGATGATTCTGCGGGTGTTCGACGCCATATCACTATTCACATTCCGTGGATTGTACCTTTTGTACCTTGAGAGCCATTGTCATTATTGGTGGTTTCTCTCGTGTCTGTTAACAACTCTCATTATTGGGTGGTAATCAGACGATGTTCCTGCATGTTCAACTTCAACTCATGTATTCACATGCTCGAATTTGTACTTTGTTTGGGTCAAGAAGAAGTGCAATACCCTGTGTTTTTTCTGATGAAATCCAGGCTGCAGGTTCTTTGTGGATTGCTATGACTTATTACATGACTCTTCTGATTGGATGGCTGTGCCCATACCTGAGTCTATTTGTTGATCCTTATTGCTGGATGGCTGCATCCATACCTTGGATCTCACTTTTTATATGCTCTATTATGGATGGCTGCGCCCATGCCACATATCATGTATCAAAGATATCAGTTGTATTTGTACTCACAGGTTTTCTGACAGTAGTGTTTGGGTCAAACACGTTCTCATAAAGCATTTCACCCCTCCCTCTCTCGGACCTCATGCTTTAGGGGGCATCTGTTACATAGCATTTTGTCACCATCCTTGCAATACCTTGCCCCACATATTGGAGGGTCATTCTCGTGACTTGTGAGTAGTTTCATACTTTGCAAACACCTTCTTTTCATCCTTCTGCATAAGAACATCATTTCTCTCGTTGGACATTTCCTCAAAAAAGCACACAAAACCTATGTTTTGGCCTTTCACGGGTAGCCAGTTCACCCCTTGCGCTGATGTGGAAGATTTGCACTAGAGCCCGCGCCACCTGGCGCTCTGTCTCAGTGTAGTGCCCAAGCGGAGCTGTTTTAGGAATGTTTTTAAAAAATTAGAGGCAGAAGTTTCCTTCTAACCACCTCAGGGATGAGTCACTGGAAGTGGTCAAGTTGATCAGCCACAAATCTCCCTCTTTAGGCAGTGGTTTCCACCTCCCATGGAACACTCCTTGAAGATAGGTCTCCCTTCCATAATTATAGGGATCGTAACCTCTCCCTCTCCCTCTATAAAAATAGGCCTTCTCCCTTTATGAAAGTTAGCTGAACTTGGAGAAGAATACTATAGCTGAGTAATTTCTATTAAGAAGGTAGAACCAAGGAGAACTCCGTAGGGAGAGTCCCATCCAAATTCCCAACGAGCCTTTGTGAGACATGCTCCGCTTTGAACCCTATTGGAGGAGACCGCAACATCGAAGCTTGGTTTTACTCTTCCTTTCATTTATTAATAAAATAGACTATGGGGTTGGTTCCATCATTGTGTTATGTTGTTTATTTAATGCAATTGATTTAGTTCTCTTCGACTGACTAATAGTTATGAATGTGAATTAGTATGTTGTATATTGTCGTTGTTTCTTGTGTGTGTGCAGGTGTCCTAGCATGAAAGCGAGTGGATCGTGATCTATCAAACTAGGAGCGAAAGGCAACCACTCTTTTCGATGACAAAAACAGCATAGGACCTCTAGTAAGTCATCTATCAAATCTCCATCCATTCGTTAACTAGGAATCAATATTGTAGCTTGTTTTGTTTATTGCTAGACCCACTCTAGAGCTAGTGGGATTGCCTCTGTTCGCAGAGGGGATTTACCTCACCAACATATATCCATTCTTCTTCAGGCTTCAAGCCATCCAAGATCAATTGGTTGGCATTGGTGCTACTCTGGATGAGGGGCTCTTAGTGAGGATTGCTCTGAATGCAATCTCGAAATATTGGGAAACGTTTGTCCAGAGCATTCTGGGAAGGGAAACGTTACCATATTGGGCTGACATGTGGGCTATCCTCCGCTAAGATGAGATCAAGAGGGTCACCAAGCAACAGAATATCAGTGGAGGAAGCAGAAAGGACAAAGTCACAGAAGAGGAGGAGGATGCAGCCCTTGCATCAAGGGAAAAGAAACAACAAGGTAAGAAGAACAAGGCCCTTTCCAAGGTCATATGCTTTAACTATGGTGATCTTGGACATTGTGCCAGTAGTTGTCCTAAGAAGAAGGATAAAGGCTCTTCCGATTCCAAGGCCACGACAACAAAGGATGATGGCTCTGATGATGGTGCAACCATGAGTTCTCATGTGCCTCGAGAGAAGAGGTGTGGTGACATGGATTTATACACCTCATCAATGCTTGTGACCCCTAATTTCCCCCCTCACTATCCGTTAATATTCATTCATAGTATCTCGACATTTCCATTTCCCCCTATAAATCACAAGTTAAAAACTCCCCATCACCACCAACAACTTCCCTCTAAATCATCAAAATTTTGTGAAGACTCCATCAAGAAAAAATCATGATTTTGAGGAGCTTCTATGACTGCTACATGAAACACACATTCCTGTAGAATATTTCATAAGCCCTATTAGCCACTAAGTCTCCATGATATGTAAAAATAGCCAAAAAATCCACCATATCTAGATGAAAAGAAAATCAGTGTTGAGCAGCTACAAGACCTCTTGTAGGTTGCTATAGGATCTCCTATCCACCTACATCAACAATATTTCAGCCACTTGAACCAGAGTCATTTGGAAAAATAGTATCAACACTGCAAATATTCCAAAAGGTCTCCAGTAGCAGTAGTAATAACAACAAAGCCTACATTACGTATCATCAAATGAAACACCATCATTCAAGTATTTAAGATCATCAAAGGAAACCTCAATAATTACACAAGAAACATCCATAACATTTGCAAGAAATACCAAAGGTAAGGCACGAGTATGCATCTCTTAGAACCCCCCATTCAAACCTATTCTAGCTTGAAGAAACATTGGAAGCGTAAAATAAAAATGTTTTATAGCCAAATTTAGTTAGAGAAACCTTGGCCATATCTAGTAGTAAACTCAAGTTTTCTCCAAAGGACACCCACACGTGTGGGAGAGGAACAAGACAAAAATGTAAAAGACTCAAGAAAGTGGGTTGTTATATTTTACTCATGATAAATAACAAGGAGTATGAGGAGGTAGGTGGGGTCCAAATGACTTAACTCAAAGCAATCCAATCTTAGTATGCATGCGATACTATTTATATTATTATTTTTTAATTAAAAAATAAAAATAAAAATAAAATGGTGGACCCACCATCTCTCGACATGCAAACTGGCTACTACAGGAACCTATAGGTGTTGCTACAAGGGACAAAAAGATAACTACATGAAACTACATATGTTGCTATAGGAAGATGAATTTTTTCCTAGAACAACCAAAAATGCCTCCAATGAATTAAAGGGCAAGGGGATCTTCAAAGTAAATGAAATTCACAAGTTTTTATTTTTCCATCCGCATTTGGAGAAAATATTTAGAATTGTCTCAAAGGAAATTACTTGCATTTTACAGTATGAATTTACAAAGTGTAGTAGTGAGTGGTATGGTTGTAATTTTTTTTAAATAACTATAGTCTGACTAATGGTGAAGAAATATATAAAATAGTTGGCTGTAAATAATCTCTTATCCTTAAGAACTAAAAATGTACATTTTCCATCTACTATAGGGTGCCTTGCTACCATAGGAAACCCTAGCTCTTGTAGTAGTAGATACCCGAACAAAGTTAAAAGAGGAAGAAACAAAAGCATAAATATAAGTAGAGGCAAAAGAATCAATGGAAGAAAGGGCAAAGGAAAAGGCATGAGAAAAAGTAGAAATGCAGGTTGAGCCAAAGATAGGGGTAGAGTTAGAAAAGATAGGATTAAAGGTTCAATATGTTCTAACACCTCAGGTAGAATCTTAGGAGATCATTAAAAATCCAAGAGAACCAAAAAAGAAAATGGAGAAAAAAGAGATACTATATCCCATGATCTACAAGGAAGGAGGGCACCTTTTGGAGGAAGAATTAGTTGTATTAACCGGAACCCCATTCTACAATAAATTTGTCCAAAAGATTGGGGATCACTGGATTGGGCTTAGATTTAGTCCTCCACTACTTTTAGGCCTAAAATAACCTAAACAGAGGGAAGGGGAAGCAAAGGTATGGAAATAAATTGAAGAACATGCAGGTTTCCATCCATCAACGAAAACTACATCCACATCAACATGGGAGGTCAGAAAAGTCATGAGAGGCATATTTGAATAACAACAGGGAAAATAAGTTGAGTAGGTTTCCTACAGGATGAATAAAATTTTCAGTAGGGGGTATAATGGTCTTCCAGATTAGATACAAATTCAGGCCCATCTAACCTTTCCTAGGCAAATTTAACTTTTCCTTCTACACTTAATAATGTATTTTTCATCTTGAATATGTTCTTAGGAAGGTTAGAGGTGATTTTCATATATTGTGTGCCTAAGGAATTTATTGTGCAAGATATTGAGAATATTTGATGCATATAAGAAGAAATCCAGTCTAGAGAAAAATTAGGGACCTGGTCCCTGCTGTAGGATGACCACAATTTGGTTGGCTTAGAGAAATCACTACCCTTTCCATTAGTTGTGAGGTCATAAGGAACTAGATCCTATTTTCTAGAATTTTTAAAGGGAAGTAGTCCTCTCTTCAAAGAAGTTTCTCCTCAACTATTTCTATATAAATAATAAGCTTAAGTATCCCATTAGGAGATATTTTTTTTGGAGATTAGAGTTAGTAATAGTTAAGGCTTGTTGCATTTCATTTTAGTTTTGTAATATTTCATGTATGAGAACATTTTATAATCAAATGAGAAGAATTTTTAGTTCCTAGATTTTTCTTTCTTCAATGACCTGAGTCTCCTTGGGATAGGGCCCGACCTAGGTGCTAAGTCCCCCTCTTTGTATTTTTATTTTGCATGCATTAGTTCAACTATATATATTGATGCAATTTTAGTTCCTAATATTGTCTTATGCAATATTGATAAATTAGTTTTTTTATGAGTTTTTTATGCATCATGACTTAGTAAATTTAGCCATAGTTATTTCATGCAATTTATTGTAATTTATCATGCACTAACCTATTTATATTGATTTTATTTAATTTCTATTCACATATTTTTTTCATTGTGTTACATAAATTCTTGTTTTTTAGAGCTACAAAAAACTCCAGATTTGCATTTTGTTTCATAAATCACTCCACAATAAGAACCTGGGCATGGGAAGGACTCCTTGACTCTCCTTTGACCCTCCTTCACCTTTTTCATCCCTAAAACTAAAATTAGGATGCATAAAAATACTCTCGGCAATTGTTTCTTGTAGCAAGACAGGAGCTTCATGTAACAATCCACATATTACATCAAAACACCTCCAGATTTGCACCCAAAGCCTATTTATCATTCCTTAGCACATTACAACACACATTGAACCTTGGAGATGGAGTTTATAATTTTAGAGACCCATTATAAATTTTACCCTAGTAACTGTAGCAAAAAGTGATTTCTTTCTGTAACTAGGGTTTACTATTTGAATGTATTATTTTAGTTGTAAGTTGATTTTTCATGCATCAAAGAATAGACTTGAATTTTATTTAGAATTATTTAAATTACTTGCTTTCATTTCTTACAGTTAGCATAGGTTTATTTCCTGTCATTTAATTTCTTACAAAGCAAAGTAAGTTTATTTATTGTCATTTACCTTAATGCAAATAGAGTAGGGTTACCTTCTGTCATTTACTTTTCTGTAGATAGAATAGGGTTTCTTTCTATTGTTTCCTTTCTTGTAAGCTAGATTAGGTATATTTGATATTCCTAGTTTTTCTAAGCATTTACTGTAGCTTAGATAGCATAAGTGGTGTATGTACATTTCAACTTCCCTTTAGGTACTTCAGATCAACTAGAGGAGATTGCATTTCATGCTACACATATAGTGCCGATACCTCTTAAGTTTGTATGAACCTCGGAGAGATAATTAACATTAATAATATCAGGAGTTTCAACATTCTTCTTGTAATATTGAGGGTCGTCCCTTTCTATATACCATTGGATTTATTTTCTTTGAACACATAGAGCTATACAACATTCTTCCTACTTCTCTTACTTCCTTCCCCATAACTTTATTCAATGATTTATTTCTCTAAAAATATCTTCTAATCTGCTTTTATTTGGAGGCCTCAATGTACTACTTCTACAATCATAAGCTTTGTGCCCAAAATGATTTTACTTGAAACATTCAACATGATCTAATAAGGGGAAAGTGTATTGTAATTTATAACACCACCTTCATATGGATTTATATATTTGTTTCTTTCACAACCATTCATTGAGGTTTTATAAACTTCCTCTACTTCTATTCCTCATATAGTCATTTCTTACATAGGCTTTGCAATCTATTTCCTTATGACCAAAATGTTTTCACAAAAAACAAGAGCCATAAAAGATATTTTGATACCTCGATGTGAAGGGCCTTCTTGGTCGAGAAACTCTTAATACATTCCTAGATCTTGGTTGGTTTTCACTTTCTTACTTGGTGTTGCTTCATTTATTTTAAAACTGGGTTGTGATGGTCCTCACTCTCTTTCATGTTGTTGTTCATATTGCTAATAGGATCATGTCTCTGCTAATCCTTGGATAATTTGCTTCTAACTTTGATTGCATTGATATTATATCCTTTGAACACACTAGAATATATTTAGGTTATTCTTTCCATTTTTTTTCTAATGCCATTTAGCTTTATTATCGTTTTGTAGTTTCATGATAACCAAGGCTCGTTTTAATAAAATGAGATATTTGGTAACTAAGAACATCATCTAATATTTAAGAACTCTTTCCAAACATCAAATTTGATTCAAATGATCATTGAAATTTTCAAATTCAAAATTTGATTTAGGTGATTATACTAAATCCTTTCTCAAGGAAAGAGTCTCATCTTCTAGTTTCTCATGAAAACCTTCCTTTTCTTCAAGTTATCTTAGCAACATTTCCTCTCTTTTCATTTCCTCTTCTAGTTTAGTCTTCAAGATCATAACTATTTTTTCTATTTCATTAAAAATCATGATCCTTGTTTTCATATTCTTGCAATAGTCCTTCTACATTTTATTATTTCCCGTGAGTCTCTTTATTTCTTTTAGGGTGCTAACAAGTTCTGCTTCATGATCTACCTCGCCTTCAATTTCTTCCTCTACATATTCGTTTTGATGATAATTAGCTTTACCATTCATGGCTAGGATATCTTATTTATCAACACTACCTACATATTTTTGAAACGGACATCTAGAATAAAAATTACTGAATTTAACAAATTTACAACAAAATTAAAGCTTATCTTTTACTTTTCTAGTTCCTCTTGTGATAGATTGCACTTATTTTGCATCTACTACATCAGTGGAACATTCACAAGATTTGATATTTTTTTTATCTTATTTGAATCTTTGAGAACTTATTCCTTCTGAGCCAACTTCTTTATTATCATTTCATATGTAGTATCCTTCATCAAATTCTCCCTACCTTATACTTATTCAATTTCACCTACCTCACAAATATTTTACATCTTATCCTATATTTATTTTTCTATCTTACAATGAATCACCTTATCCCATTCTGATTTTGATAGGCCACTCAAGATGGAATTCATGGATTCTGAATTATACTCATCATCCTTCCTTGGATCCACTACATATTTACAAGTATTAAAGAAAAGAGTAATTATATATATTTTGTTGAATTGAGTTTTTTTATTAGACTTGATTTGCAATACGTCTCATGGATCCATCAAATTGAGATTTTTCTTGTCGATGTTTCAAACCATCAAGTGTGGTTCATATTTAGGAAAAATTGATGAACCTTTCTTTGGAGCTTCAGACATAGGGTCTTTGATTAAATATTTATGACTGGTCATGGTTCCTTTGATAATCTCCTTCAAGTGGCTAGACTGAATCTGAAGGAACTTACCCTGATACTAATTTTTGGATTCACAATTATACTAAGTAGAGGGGGGTGAATCAATATAATGTACAATTTTACTTATTTAAAACCAATCAAATATTATAAAACATCAATCTCATAAATTGAACAACCAACACAAGATATATGTGGAAACCATTATGGGAGAAAACCACAAAAATTCTTTATATGAAATATCTTATAGGATCCAACCTACAATTACATCAATTTTAGGAACCAAACTACAACAAACACCAATACCCTCACACAAGATATATGTGGAAACGCTTATGGGAGAAAACCAAAAAAAATCTTTGTATGAACTATATTATGGGCACCAACCTACTATTACATTAATTTACAAGCACCAACATACTATTACATTAATTTACAGGCACCAACCTACATGAGACAAAAATACCCTATATTGCTTTGTAGGCACCTACCTATAAGAGACACCGATCCCCTCTAATGCTTTGTAGGCACCAACCTACATGAGGCACCAATCCCCTCTATTTCTTTGTAAGCAAAAATCTCTTACCCTATACTACTTTGTAGGCACCGACCTACAAGAGACACCTATCCCCCATGTTTCTTTGTAGCCACCAATCTAGAGGATACACCGACCCCCTCTACTACTTTTTAGGCACCAACCTAAAAAAACACTAATCCCCTTTGCTATCTAATACACAATATGATTTTATTTTGTTTTGTATGCTCTTCTTTAATTTATTTACAACTACGTCATTATCATTAGATTGCTCCAGAAACTTCATTCTCTTCACTTTTTAGGTTCCTCTCTATTGCACATATCTCTTTATTAAGGTTCTCACTCAATCCAATCAAACCACATGATCTATCCACATATCCTATGTTAATTTCTCTTTGGGTGGCTTTGACACACTTACGTCCATCATTGTGCACACTTCTTGCATCTCTTGGATATTTCAATTTTTATATGCTTTATTTGTTACAAATTAAATCATCTTTGAAATTTTTCTAATGTATCTATGATTTGTGGCACTTCCCGTGCTTATGAAATTAATTTAAAGCTTCCTTTAATCCAATCTATTTCAACATTCTAACTAAATTATTATGCAATATATATTCCTATTTTGATAATCTCTTTTCCATCCAACCTCAAAACCATGAGATTTTAGATTTATTTAAAAACATGAGCAAGCAATAGGATCTAGATCTCCTTTAGCACCTAGGAGTCGAGGAAAATATGCACCTAGAACCATGCACCAAGACTGATCACTTTCAATATCAGGATCCCATGTTGTTGTGAATATTTGAACATGATTTTGTAAAACATTACTCTAGGATTCCAGGGGCCTCGGGGAAATAATCCCTCATGTGCTACAAATTAATCCCTTGTGACTAGACCTTGTGACAATAAACAAACCATTATCGAGAAAACAAAAAATATTTTGTCAAATTCCACCTCAATATTCTGAGGCTCTAGGGGCTTGATGATGCCAAAATTTTCATTGGTTGTCAATGATTTATTCTATATATTAGGCTTGTCAGATGATGGATCCTATTATCACTCAGGGAAAACCCTAACTGCAAGGAAAAACCCTAAGGTAACGAAAAAACCTTTTTTAGGTTGAAACCGACCCTTCAACCCAGAGAGGGATCTCTCCATAAAACTCTACTAATCTATGGTCAATGTAGTAGAAGGCTTCTGCAAATTGAGTTTAGGTGGCCAAATTTTGTGTTTGGGTATGAAATGGTTGGATGATGTTAAAAACCCACCATTGGGCATTTATTCAAGCTATAAACTAAACGAAATCACAAATCCAATGAGGAAATGGCACAAAGCATGGGAGTCATGCCCTTTGACTATTTGAAATATTAAGAAGAAAGATATACTGGGAAAAATAGAAATTATTAATACTTAGAGCAATAAGTATTAGTGAATGATAATTTAAAGATAAGAGCATCAGTGAAATCCAATCTTATAAAATAGCATCATCAGACATGAAATTAAATTACAGAGAAAAAACTGACAGGGAAACAAAACTCATGAATTTTATATGATATTATCATAAAAAAATGTAATATATTCAAGCCTGCTCAAATATATTTAGACTATGAGTGTTTTTCAATCAAAATCCAACCCCTTCTCATTACTCATAAACTGTCTTTATATATTTTACACAACAAATTTGTAAGATAATAGAAACTTCATAATTACAATACTCGAGATATTAAAAATATCTTTAAGTTCATGCACTAAAAGATAGATTCAGAAATATCCAACAAATTATGGAAAAACTATACGTAAATCTTCTTAAATCTAGGAAAAAATAAAGTGATTTGATTAATTGCACAACTTGAAAATAGAACAGGTTCCTATGAATCTGATCTCCCTTGTTTCCACAAAAACAAGTCCATTTGAAAATGATCCACATTGTTCTTTTGATTTTCTTGGAAAAATTGCTGACAGGTAGCTTGTCCATATTACTGATTTTTTGTTATGAGTTGTAGCTGATAAATTTCTGGAGGTTAGTTGTCTTGAATTGCTGGCAATATAGATGTCATAAATCTCTATTTTTTTTGACAAAAATTCTGACATGCATCTTGCCATTATTTTCCTGTATGTTTCCTTAGCTGACCTGTTTTTCTATGTCAAAAACGCTGACAGACACGCTGTCAAGTTTTTCCTGCAGGTTTCACTTCTTGCCCGACATGTGTAGATTGTTTCAAAACAACTGATAGATATACTGTCAAGCTTATCAAAAACTTGTTGACAAGAGCATTGTCAACTCTCCTGATCCTCATGGCACATATGAAACGGGTAGGCTGACTACCAACTAAAAAAACTTAGTTTTATTTTTATTTTAAACAAGTAGGCAAACATGTTTGTGATACCCTAAAATATTATTTAAGGGTTTTTGCTGGTTCCAGTAATACATCCAACTTGTTTAAAATTTGTTTCTATTTGTTCCTAGTCTCCATTGGTTTTACCTTTGGAACATGTTCATATTTCTCCTCCTGAGGGCTTTCTCCTTAAAGGCACATCATCTATGTCGATGACCTGGTTAGCTAGCTCTAGATTTATTTTGAGATTGAACTTATGACATAGCTTATTGGTTGACATAGTGTGCCTATTACTCTATTTAGGAAACTTGGGTACAAGATCCTCATTGTTTGTTTTCTTTCCCTTTAAATCTCTAGGTATGGCCATGTCTGTGGGGGTACTTCCTGAGGGTAGAACTAAAAAAGTAGCAAAATTAATGCCATCCTTCGGGCCTTTCAAATATGGAGATTTTGTTTTGCATTTTTTAATAGTTTTCTTTTGAAATACCTAAGGGATTCTTTTGGAAACTGGAGCATATGAAGTTTCTGGTTTTACAGCTGGAACGAGATTCTGAACATGAGTCCGAACAAGAGTCAGAATAGGGGTAGGAACAAGGGTCTGTACATGGGTAGGAACAGGGGTAGGAGTAGGAGTTTGCACATGGGTAGGAACATGGCTAGGAGTATGGGTTTGAGGCTTCTTTATCTTTCTAGTGTTCTGAGGTTTGCCTCTTTTTATTCTAGCATGCTGAGGTTGAAATGCTCCCTGTAGAAATTTGAATAACTGATATATTATTCACCGAGATTCTCCTGATCACACACTATTTTAGCTTCATGCATAATACAGAATCTCTTCTACCATTGATCATTACATGCGGAAATAAAATCAATTGCATGCACACATTAAAACCAAAAACCATCACACATACGAACACAGTATTTAATGGGAAAGCTTAAAGCTGAAAACCCCAACTATCTGTATATTATATGTCATGGAGATCATGTAACAATCATAGTACAAAGCTCCTCACAAGCTCTCAGCACTACCTCCAATTGCTACACACTATCAAGCTAGATCTAGCAAAACACATGCTCCAATCTTTTGCCACTTGATAGCCAGCCTCTATTGCGTAATCAATGCTATGGGATGGCTCGTTAAATAACATAAACAACCTGGCTTGTACTGCACAATCCTCATGGGCTTCTATAATCACTGTGTGTTGCAAATAGCAACTGTATAGTCACAACTGATAGTTAACCTACTCTTTCACCTATTTCTGCACTGGTCTTCACTGAAATTGTCCATGCACTGAAGTTAAATGATGTATTCTTTAGTTGATTAATGAGTTTATAATTAGTGAATTAATTAATAATTAATTCAGACCACTCTCACTAATTGTATCAATCAGTTAAACTAGATACAAATAGCTCAACTATGTTTAGATTAGTTAAACTGAATACAACTCCACTAACTTCCTCAATCAACTCCACCAAAATCTATCACATGAGTTCTAACTGAAGTATCCATGCAATAGCTCCACTTAACCCTTAGGAATAGCGTAATTCCTTCTGTCAGCTCCTGTGCCACATCTGTGCACTTAACCGAAGTGCTCCAAGAGAATAAGATAATGTTTATAGTCCAAATATTATTAAGAGCTAATAATATTCGACATATCTATTTTTAGACTGGCAGTCTAAAAATGGACTCCGCCCAACATGTCTAAAAATAGAAGTCCATCTATTTTTCCAACTTGACCAACCATCCACAAATAGCATCCTGCAACTCATAGAATATGATCGACATGTCTAAAAATAGACATAGTCTAAAAATATACTTTGTGCCAAAAATAGCCTGCGGGCCCACTTAGTGAAGGCGACTCCTTTCCACTAAGCTCATCATCTTGTTGCAATCTCAACACTCCCCAGAAGAGAAAATGATCCCAAGTCCTGTTTAACTTAGCCAATTGGCTCTCTACCAATAGCCTAATCAATGATTTCATTGGAGGAAAATTTATCCTAAAAGTGGCCATGAAATTTTCACGTAATTTTTATGTCATAATATGTAAACCAATCAAATCCTTTACATTCAAAAAGAGGTACATGTAGATATTTTGGAGGGAAAAGAAGAAAAACTACCTTTTTTTAATTGTATTTTTGGCTCATCTCCTTATAGGTTTACTCAAATTTCAAGTGTAGACACTCGTTGGATGAAAAATTAAATTTCTCATCCAACGAGTACCCATTATACATACTTTTGAGAAGAACCACATTGATAAAATTTAAGATACATTAAAAAAGCGTGTTCAATACACTTTTTTAATGTATCTTCAATTTTGATCAATGTGGGTCTCTTAATAGTATGTATAATGAGTACTCTTTAGATATAGAATTTAATTCCGCTTCCAACAAGTATCTACAAATGAAATTTGAGTAAACCTATAAGGAGATAATCCAAAAATGTAATTAAAAAAGTAGTTTTCTCCTTTTCCCTCCAAAATTAAAAACTCTTATTTTATTCTTTTAACTATTCTTTTATTAATTTTCCTTAAGAGGTCACTTTTAGGCTGAAATTTCCTCTGGTGATGATAACTAAAATGTGTTGAGGGATTAGTCCTAGCCTTGTACCTAGCACCCATGTGCTTGAGGCTCTCCAGTAGGTAAAAACATGGATTTATCTTAATTTTCCCATCCAAACATGCCAGAAAATAAAAATGATATAGATGAATTCTATGGTAACGACCCTCACAAGTAAAATAGTTTTGGAAAATCCACAGGGGAGCATAGAGAGCATACCACTTACCTTGGGGCCATTTTTTTTGAACACCATCTTTCCAATTACTCATCTATGCTCCTCCTTGAAAAATGATGGAAAATCTATGCCAGTAAAGATGTGGCTATGGAAAACTCAGTCTCTGTCCATGGGAAATGTCATTTATTTAGCCACAGTCTTCTCTGCAATATGAAATTCCGGCCCACCGACCTTCGCCTGCTTCCCATCGAACCCTATCGAAAATTCTCGGGCCACCGAGTCATGATAGTCGGAGCATCGATAGAAAAACCAACTCCACCTTGCTTTCTAGAAAAAACACAGGAGATCAGAGTAAACATTTAACAACTCCGACTATTTTGGTTCAATGCGGTCTAACATCCTGCCTTTCCCCATCCTGTTGGAATTATTTGTGGGTTTTTTCTGTTGGATTAATGCAATAAATGTCATTTGAATTGGAAAGTGGAAAATTGGAGGAATTTACCCATACTGCTATGTTGATATAGTAAACCTGCATGACTGTCGTATTGAACTAAAAATATCTTTACCACGCTAATGAATCATGAATAATAATTACACGAGATTGACTACAAAAGAATTTTAATTATTAAATTTTTTAGGCACAATTTACAAAGACACTTTACACTTTCAAACATAACAGAGACATTTGCATTGACGTTGATGTGGTAAGAATAGGGAACACTTCAAATATTTGTAAAAAAATTTTTAATTGATGAAAATGTGCCTCTCATAGAAATAAGAAAATAATGATATACTTACTGTTAGTGATATGATTTTATCAACCATGTCGAATCTCGAAATATTTGTTGAAGTATTAGACTTATTTATTACAACCCTAAATGCTGACAACATAGTTGTCCAAATTTAATACAAAATTTACAAAAATGAAATTTTGGTGATTATAGCTAGATGCACGGGAATGTTGTTGATTAATTATGGCAGCAAGAACCTCCCCATAGATCAGTTTCCTCATCCATTACAAAACTTAATTGAAAATGAAATGTCTAGAAAAATAGGACTTCATCCAAAAATAGATGACTTTACAGATTTTGAATTTTGAAAATAAAATACTACTACTTTACTATAAGAAAACTTTTATTCTTGATGAGTATCAGCATGTTATGAAACCAGCTCCAAAAATAGAAGAAAAGAGAGGTCAAGGCCTTATAAATAAGCCACTTTGAGGGGGCAACCTCCTTTACATTACATAAATGAAAAATTATTGGATGATACAAATGAAAAAACCTCCTTTCTATATATAGGAGTGCATGGGGTCACAATATAATCCTGGATGACCTAGCAATAATAATGTAAGGGCACAATAATAACAATACGGAGGCTACAGGGGTACAACAATAACAACAAGGGGGCTACATTAATAACAATAAGGGGATACACTAGTAATATAGGGACCTAACATGCCCCTCTCCTTCAAACAAGTGTTGCCCTCAACGCTTGATTATTTATGGATGATTCTATAAAAAATTCTCATCCTCCCATGTGGAATATTCAAGGGTTAAGTTCTTTGACTTGCTGAGATACTTTGAAATTGATCGATTTGGCAGTTGTCGAGTTATTGTTTCTGCGAATGCTTCAGAACTTATTTCACTGCGATGTTGATCTTCCTGTTGTTTCATTCGATTATGCACCAAAGTTAGGTTATCCTTTTAGAGTTGGAGAACTTGTTGTTGATGCTCGATGTGATCTTCCACTACTTTATCACCCATATCAGCTTTCATTTGATTCTTCAAATCGTCCAACTTAGCCTCCATTTTTTCTTTTAAACCATCTATGTCTTCTTTGATTGATATTTGTAAGATCGAAATTTGTTGCACTTGGTACGGTAATTTTGATATCTCATATTGCAAATCCTCCTCTTCATGCGTCATAGAAGAGATTTTTGAAGGGGTTAATGGGTGTGGAATTATTTTTAGGGGGAATTTTACAACCCAATACTGATCTATGCTTCAATATTCCCTTGGAATCACTTCAAACTAATTTTTCAAACAAGACTTATGCAATTTGAAAAAATACACACCTTTTTCTTTCTTTTGAGGAGCTTGATATTGTACCTGAATTATCTCTGTAATTTCAGATCTTCAATATATGAAATTATGTCCTCTAGTAGACCTCTGAATCTATTTTCAAATGCCATAGGTATGACTTGATTTGGATTCTTCAAGACAAAGTTATGTCCAGTCGTCCACAATGACCTAATTCTAGACTGGTTCAGTAGAGAGAACTTGTACGACGTGTCACAGTTTCCTCTTTCGGCTCTAAAATTGATGCATAGGAAACTAAAATATGTGTTTTTTCGACCGCTTTTTACAGAATTCCAATCTGATGCTCAAAGAGAGAGAACTATGACGATTTTCCCAAGGTCACCTCTTTTAGATGAAATTCGGGAGCTTGCAAAAACCCTAACTTCCACAGATCATATCTTCGAAAATATTGCGAACCATGATCTGAAATTTTTACACGAAGTTCCTTAGGATTTCTGTTTCGCATGGTAAAAACTTCAGCTTCTGAACCTTCGCAGAAATTTTTTTATAGTGCAAATTCCAGGATGACCTGTTTGGAGCAACGAAACCCTAGAACCCAAAGCTCTAATACCAAATGTTATGAAACCAACTCCAAAAATAGAAGAAAAGAGAGATCAACACTTAGAAATAAGCCACTTCAAGGGGGAAACCTAATTTACATTACCTAAATGAACAATTCTTGGATGATACAAATGAAAAAACCTCCTTTCTATATATAGGAGTCCATGGGGTCACAATATAATCCTAGCCGACCTAACAATAATAATGTAAGGGAACAATATTAACAGTATGGGGGCTACAGGGGTACAAAAATAACAATAAGGGGGCTACGCTAACAGTAATAAGGGGATACACTAGTATTATAGGGACCTAACACAACAGGACGTCAGGGCCTTCACTTCGGGCTTCAAGTGCTTTAGAAACTTCATGCACACTGACAAGAACATATATGGATATTTGCAATGAGAATTTCTGAATGATTAATTTTTTCATGAAATATAGTGTTTTAGAAAACGTCCATTCACTGGACCTCCAGGTATCTCTCCACCTTGTGGGCCTTCCAAGATGAAACTATTTTTTCCTTGGAATGCTGCAATTTTGTAAGCCCCTTCCAAAGGTTCTTAAATTTTTCGTGCTTGCCTTTATCCTCGATGCACACATCCTAATTCAAAAACATGTCCTCGTATTTGAAATCATCGTCTTTCGTTTCTTGTCAAAATATTTCTTAATATGATCTTGCACTTGCTGAGATTTTTCATATACCCTTTCTCTGACCTCCTATACTTCAGTTAACTAATTTATTATTTTTTCAACTGATTGGGCTCTTCTCCCAGCTCTTGAAAATATTTCATGATAGTTATCCTAATTGAAACTGGAAACAATTCATCAGTACCATATACTAATTGTAAAGGGGAGTATTAATTTACCTTTTGGTACTTACTCTATCTGCCCAGAGGGAAAATTTAGGCTTTATGTGTCAAAACTTTTTGTTGTCTTCTAACAATTTCTTAATGATTCTGACTAGAATTTCACCAATTTTTTAGACTTGAAACATTGTGCATTATCAATTATTATTCTTCTTGGACAACCAAAACTAGACAATATATTTTCTAAGAATTGAATCACTACAAGGTCCGTAACTTTTCTTCTGGGAAGTGCCTCAATCCATTTTGTGAAATAATTAGTCCATGTCAGGATACATTTATGTTGTGTTGATGATGACGGATGGATGTCACCTATGAAATCGAGACCCAACTATTGAAATGGTGCCTCTACAAAAATCAATTTCAAAGGTAATGACATCAATTTTTATTTTCCCTCGAACAATTGGCATCTGTGACAAGCAACTATCTCTTTTCTAGTGTTAGAAAATAAAGTGGGCCAGTAAAAATCAGCCCTCAGGATCTTATCTACTATGGTTTTCCAATAATGATGCCCGCCACCCTTGTGAAACTCTTTACTTACCTTCTTAGCTTCCTCTTCTAATAGAGAGTTCAATAAAATTCCTTGGGGATCTTTCCAATACAGGTAGCCATCCAAAAGATAATATTTAACAGAATTCAATCTTAAAGACCTAGCCCGTGTTTTGTATGTTCCTAGTGGTACTTGTAAATTATGTAAAATATAAAAATTTTTAGCATACCATGGACTTTCACTCAAACTATCTTCAGCTCTGATTATTAGTTCTTTATATGACACATATGACATTTCAAAAATAGAATGTATACCAACAACATCAAGGTTTGTTTCAGTCATAAGATTAGCGAGGCCCTGCCCTATAATTAACTTGGTTGGTCTAATATCCAAGTCGAACTCTGTAATTTTTGCAATCCATGCTCCTCTTCATCCATCACTATCAGAATGTACTACAATACTTTTAATTGAAGCATCCAACACATAAGCAATGACATGAGAATGTAGAATAGAAACTCTAAAATCTGTAGGTTTGTTTGTCTAAAATGTTGTATTTTAGTTCAACATCCCTTAAGGCTTTGGTAAAAAATGAAATAGGTTGCTCTTGACCTGTCTCATTCTTTTGAAGTAGTATACCAGAAACAATATGTTCTAAAGAAAAATAAAAGATTATGAACTCCTTTGAAAAATTTGGACTAATGAGTATAAGTGCTTGAATTAATGCTCTCTTGATGCCATCAAAAGAAATTTTTTTCTATTCAGTCCATTTGATCTTGCTACCCTTTTTAAGAATCCCTGTTATTAGCTTCAAAATTTCTACAAAGTTCGGAATGAAACGATGCAGAAGATTAACTTTACCTAAGACAAATTGGACTTCTTTCTTGTTTCTTAGTTGCTCAATTTGATGAATTGCTATCACCTTGCTGGGATCTATCCTAATACCGTCTCTTGAGACTATATTTCCCAACATTTTTCCTTCTCTCATTGAAGAATGGGATTTATTTGGGGTAAGAGAGACTCCAAGCTTCCTGCATTTGTTGAAAACATCCCTAAGGTGTTTTAGGTGATCTGTTTCTGATTTTGAAAAAACCGTAATATCATCTAGATAAATCACTACAAATATATATTTTTCATCAGCAAAGATGATGTCCACAGTGTGCTGAAAATTAGTTCCCATGTTCACGAGTCGAAATGGAATTTTAGAGTATATGAATGTACCCAAAGGTGTAGTGAATGTGGTATTATCCTAATCAATTAGGTTTACCATGATTTGATTATATCTTGAAAACCCATCTAACATAGAAATCCTGTCAGCACCCACCACCTTCTGCAGAATGTGATCCATCTTCGTCAAAGGGTAGTTTTCATTCAAAGAAACCTTATTCAAATTTCAGAAATCTAGACACAGGAAAATTTCCCCACTTTCCTTCCTTAATGGCACTAGATTAGCTACCAAATTAGAAAATCTAAGCAGGATAATAATTTGTCCAGCTAGTAATATTTTTACTTCTTTCCTAATGAGGGGTAGTAGCTTAGGATTTATCCTACTTAGATTTTGTTTAAATGGATTTTGATTTTCCTTCAAAGATATCGTGTTTTGAATGAAAAATTGGACATATATTTTCAAGTCCTCGTACCTCCAAGAGTATATATCAGAAAATTATTTTAATAATTTTGCATACTATGTTCCTTCAATGTGTTGGAAACTTTGACTATTTTTGGCTTACTTTAGGTGCCCAAGTTATATTGTTCCATCTCTCCATCACTTGGCTGAATTATTGGTTTCAAAGAAACATCATTAGAATCGAAAAAACTTTCTAAAGGTACTAGACCTCTAGGGATCAAATTATTGAACAATTGGATGCTCTCCCGTCCTGCTGCAACATTCAAAAATTCTGATGCGTCAAGATTATTTTCTGCAATTTATTCCCCATTTTTTTCTATTGTGGTGCTGAGGATTTCATCCGTTCTCTCGAAAAATATTCTGATATGATGATCATCTTCAAAAACCTTCCAATGCTTTGTATTTTCAGGAATTGAAGGAAAATATCTTATATTTACTTCATACTTCTCAAATGAATACAACAAAACTCTAAATGTGTTGGCCGCCTTCGCTAGGGCATCTGTAATCCCATTCTTCTCCCTTGGTATCAATAAAAATTCATGCTCATAAAATAAATTTGAAAGTAGGTCCCAGACTTCATTTCTGTAAGCCATCATTCTCAGATGCTTATTTTAAAAAACATAATTAACTTGATTTACAACTAGTTTTGGATATCCAAAGATGTGAATTTTTTGTGCTTTTTTCTCTCGTAACAAATTTAATTCAATAAGAAGAGCTCCATATTCCGATACATTATTTGGAACATCAAACTGAATTTTAAAAGAATGGAATTGAGCTATACACTTAGGTGGAACAATCCACACACTTGCTCCCAAACCCTTCTCACATGTGGACCCATCAAAATACAACTTCCAATTTCTCCGAAAAAATTCTGACTATGTTCTGGCTAAGATTATCCCATATTTGTTGCTGATATTTCACTTTAAAAACAATCATTATTAAAAAATATCTGTGACCCTAGCTCTGTATCTATTGCATATATGGGATGGTTGTCTGACTGCATTTTTCTACTAACCATGTAAGCCATTTTAACTTCCCAGTACAGTCTCTTCGTTTCATTGAACAAAATTATAGAGGTGTAGGACATATCCATTTTTAATGTTCCTCCCAATCTTGTTGCCCAAGATCGAGACAACAACATGCCAAATATAGAAATAATGTCATCTGTAACAATATCCATCAAAACACGTTTGGATGGGATTTGATCTAAAGTGACAACTAAATCTTTAATCAGTCCTAAGCGTTTCAATTTTCTTGAATCAAAGGAGAAACATTCTTTATAGGGTTTGGTAATTAGGAGTCCCAAATGGTCCATAAATCATTTGGGCATAATATTATGTGAGGCTCCCAAATATAACACTGCATTGTGAAGAATCAAGTCATGCACATTTAGGCTTACATAAAATGGAGGTTCGTCATCGTTTGGATTTTCCATATGTGGACCAAAAACAAATTTTGGGGCATCATCATCCAAGTTAAAGGAGTCTTGAGAGATTATATTGAGCTGACTATTTTTTAAAATTTTAACCATAGTAGAAATCCTTTTCCTATATTGTTCATTTTTAAAAGCTCAACAAAAGGAATGGAAAATTTTAACTTACTGATTTTGGATTCCAGATTGAAAATTGATGGTGTTTTATCAGCATACTTAGTCTCCTTCATTAGTTCCTTCAGATTATCCTTCTTTGGCTCTTTTGGCCCGTCCCTTCTGGACTCCTATGGTATTTTTAGAATTTATCTTCTTTGCTCAACTTGTTGTTTAACTGTTGTTTTCAGTGGTGGAGCTTTAATAAGAACATTTCGGCCTATAAGATTATACTGTCTTTGAAATTCAACCATTGAAATATTGTACCCTTGATGATATTGAACTGAATCATAGAGATGTATATTGTCCTTTACTTGAGAACATCCAACAGATTGGTCATTTTCTTCCTTGGTAGAAAAAACCTAGATTTCTTTGTCATCTAAACATCCCATATACTCTTCTTCGTCATCATTGATGTCTTCATCAATAAATGCTTCCGGAAATGGAGGTCAAAAAATGGGCTATTGTTCTTGAGGAGCTTTCTGTTCTTTAGGGAGTTTCTGAGAACTCTGAGGCCTCCTGAAATTTTTGTTTCGAATTTGAAGTTGATTCTCATTTCAAGGAGGTGTCAGTTTATCTACTGGCTTCTCCATGGTTTTCAAAATTACAAAATTTTTTACATCAGGGGATGTGGATGATTCCTCTTTAAATCCTACTTTTTTTTCAACTTTCATCTTTTCTTTCTTTGCTAATAAATTGGCTTCTACTCCAATTGCATTTCTCTGCATTTTTTCTAGAGTAGCAAGGTTCCTTTCTCTTAACTGATAGGCCAATTCCACGTCAAAAAAATCAAGAAAATGTAATAATGCTAAACCGGAAGGAGGTTTAAATTCAACTGGAATAGAATTATAAATTCTATTGAATATGATTGTGAGTTTTTGCACATATTTAACTGGGTTTCTCTTGAGTGTATTATACTCAGCTAAGATATGTAAGGAATTTTTATTGACTTCCCATATTGCAAGAAATTTATGTTCAAACACCTAAACATTATTTATACTGATAGGGGGTAGATATCTGAATGATTTCTTTGCTTCACCTAACAAGATTTGTGCAAACAATCTAAGATTTACATCTTCATGATCAACCTCCTCCATATATATGAAGTCATTAAGCTTTTCTATATGCTGCTAAGCTGTATAATACCCCGTACCATCAAATTGAATAATATGTTGTCCATAATTTACAGAAAATATCATGTAGCGGATCTTTAAGTTTCAAAGGGGCATATCTAGCAGCCATTGTGCTAGTTTCAGTTACAATGGGAGTTTGGGCAATAGTTTTAACTGGAAACAAAGGGATTTTAATAGAAGGTTATGCAAAATTAAGTAAAGGCTTATTAGCAGAGGGTGATGGGTGAGGAATATGAGATCCAAAATAATATGGGGGTGTTTCTGTGATTGCGAATTCTAGAATAGAATATGGGAAAGTTGCAGATCTAGCCGCAAAAACTTGAAGTTCTTGCATTCTATGCTCTAGATCTTAAAAATTAGACCATATTTCGTAGTCTCGCGGTAACATTTTTAGTTCTAAGATAAAATAATCATTTAATATAGGTTTGAAAATGATTGAATCTAAAACATTATATGAAATATGGCTTTTAGATTTAGATCTAAACAAGTATTTTTCAAGCTTTTCATCAAATTGAAAATATTCAATATTTTTTACCCTCGTAGGTAATGAATTATATCTTTCTAGA
Source organism: Pinus albicaulis (assembly GCA_034641835.2). Lineage (NCBI taxonomy): Eukaryota > Viridiplantae > Streptophyta > Pinopsida > Pinales > Pinaceae > Pinus > Pinus albicaulis. The sequence goes on from CM076580.1 coordinate 1,392,179,177, forward strand.
ATCTTACCCGATTTCTTGGAAAATTTCCTTCTGAACAACTTTTCCGGGCTTAACAAAAATTGTGGCAGAATCAGACCAAGATTCCTCCAAGTATAAACACCTGTATGAGCCAGAACTCCCTCAATCATAAAACCTTCATATAGAAATGTGAAGTCCCCATAGAAAACTACTTGCAACCAAAATGATACTCAAATCTCTGTTTGCTCTCAGAGATATGGTATTCAACAAAAAAATTGTTATGGAAAAAATATGCTTTTCATTCCCCGACAACACCGCCAAAATGATATCACTTAGGGAAAACCTTGACTATAGGGAAAAACCCTAAGTTAACCACAAAACCTATTTTAGGTTGAAGCTGGCCCTTCAACCCGGAGAGGGACATCTCTGTAAAACTCAACTAATCTATGGTCACTGTAGTAGAAGGATTTTGCAAATTGAGTCCAGGTGGCCAAATTTTGGGTTTGGGTATGAAATGGTTGGCTGAAGTTCAAAACCCACCATTGGGCGTGGAGTCAAGTTATCAACTAAATGGAATCATAGATCTAATGAGATAATGGGACAAAATGTGGGAGTCACGTCCTTTGACTGTTTGAAAGATTCAAAAGAAAGAGATAATGGGAAAAAGATAATTTATTAAGATTTAGAGCAACAAGTATTAATGATTGATCATTTAAAGATAGGAGCATTAATGAAATCCAATATTATAAATTAGCATCATCAGACATGAAAGAGAAGAATTAATTACAAATAAAATACTGACATGGAAACAAAACTCAAGAATTTTATACAAACTTCTCATTAAACACTGTAATATATTCAAGACTAATCAAATATATTTAGACTATGAGTGTTTTTCAATCAAAATCCAACCCTTTCTCATTACTCATAAACTGTCTTTATAGAGTTTACAAAACATATTTTCAAGATAATAGAAACTTCATAATTACAATACTTGAGATATTAAAAATATATTTAAGTTCATGCACTAAAAGATAGACTCAGAAATATCCAACAAATTCTGGAAAAATAATAGGTAAATTTTCTTACACCTAGGCAAAAACAAAGTGTTTTGATTAACTGCATAGCTTGAAAATAGAACAAGTCCCTCTGAATCTGATCTCCCTTGTTTCCAAAAAACAAGTCCTTCTGAAAATTACCCACGATGTTCTTGTGATTTTCCTGGAAAAATCGCTAACAAACAGCTTGTCCATATTAATTATTTTTATTATGAGTTGTAACTAATAAATTTATGGAGGTCAGTTGCTATGAATATTTGCTGAAAATAGAGATGGCATCAATATCTATTTCCTTTCTGACAAAAATTATGACATGCATCTTGCCAATATTTTCTTGTAGGTTTCCTTAGCTATCCTGCTTTTTGTGTAAAAACTCTGACAAACACATTGTCAGGTTTTTCCTGTAGGTTTCACTTACTACCCGACATGTGTAGATTGTTTCAAAATAGTTGACATATATATTTTCAAGCTTATCAAAAACTTGTTGACAAGAGAATTTCCAACTCTCCTGATTCTCATGGCGCATATGAAACAGGTAGGTTGACTACCAACTACAAAAACTTAGTTTTTTTATTTTAAACAAGTAGGAAAAAATGTTTGTGATACCCTGACATATTAGTCAAGGGTTTTTGCTGCTTCCAGTAATACATCCAAATTGTTTAACCTTTGTTTCTGTTTCTTCCTAGTCTCCATTGGTTTTACCTTTGTAACCTATTCATATTTCTCTTTGTGAGTGCTCGCAGAATTATTCTTAGGTTTCATGAATTTCATGTTTATGATCAACTCTTTTAAAGACACATCATCTATGTCGATGACTTGGTCATCTAGCTCTGTATTGCTTCTGAGTTTAAATTTATAACATAGCTTATTGGTTGGCCTAGTGTGCCTATTTCTCTATTTAGGAAACTTAGATATAGGCTCCTCATTGATTTTCTTATTTCCCTTTAAATCTCTAGGTATGACCTTGTTTGCAGGGGTACTTTATGAGGGTAGAACTGAAAAAGTAGCAGAATTAATTCCATACTCCAGGCATTTCAACGATGGAGATTTTTTTTTGCAGTTTTTAACAGTTTTATTTTGACAGACCTTAGGGGTTCTTGGGGAAACTGGAGCAGATGAATATTTTGTGTTTACATCTGGAACAATATTATGAACATGAGTCCAAATAGGAGTCAGAATAGGGGTAGGAAAATGGGTTTTCATAGGGGTAGGAACAGGGGTAGGAGCAGGGGTTTGCATAGGGGTAGGAACATGGGTAGGAGCAGGGGTTTGAAGCTTTATTATCTTTCTAGTGGTGTGAGGTCTGCCTATTTTTCTTCTGGAAGAACAAGGTTCAAACCCTCACCAGAAGAGAAAATGATCCCAAGTCATGTTTAACTTGGTCAATTGGCTCTCTACCCATATATTAATCAATGCTTTATGATAAATAAAATGCGTTGAGGGATTAGTCCTAGCCTTGTACCAAGCAACCATGTGCTTGAGGCTCTCCAACAGGTAAAAACATGGATTTATCTTAATTTTCCCATCCAAATGTGCCAGAAAATAAAAATGATATAGATTAATTCTATGGAAACGACCCTCACAAGTAAAATAGTTTTGGCAAAGCCGTAGGGGAGCATACCACTTATCTTGGAGCCATTTTTTATGAACACCAACTTTCCAATTCCTCGCTCTATGCTCATCCTTGAAAAACGGTGCAACATCTATGCTGGCTAGGGTGTGGCTATGGAAAACTCTGTCTCCGTCCATGGATAATGTTGTTACTTCAACCACAGTCTGCTTTGTAACCTTGAATTCTGGCCCACTGACCTTCACCTGCTTCCCATCGAACCATACCACAAATTTTTGGGCCACCGAGTCATGATAGTCAGAGCATCGGTAAAAAAACTGAATCCACCCCACTTTATGGAACAAACACAAGAGATCAGGGTAAGAATTTAAGAAATTTGGCTCTTTTGGTTCAGTTTGGTCTAACATCTCGCCTTTCCCCATCCTGCTGGCATTCTCCACAGGTTTTCTTGCTGGATTAACGCAGGAAAATGGAGGAATTTACCCATACCGTTGTGTTGATATGGTAAACCCACATGGATGTCATATTGAATTGAAAATCTCTTTACCACCCTCGTGAATAATGAATCATAATCACACGATATCAAGTACAAAATGCTTTTAATTATTAAATTCAGTAGGCACGATTAACAAACATACTTTACCCTTTCAAACATAACAAAGACATATGCGCTGACGTTTGCGTGGTCAACAAAATCAACACTTGAAATATTTTTTTTTTAAAACTATAATTGTTGACAATGGGCCTGTTGAAGAAAAAAGAAAATAATGATATTCTTACTGTAAACGATATGAGTTTCTCAACCATGTCGAATCCTGAAATATTTGCTGAAGTATTAGACCTATTTATTACAACCCTGAATGATGACAACATAGCTGACAACATTAAATAAAAAAAATTACAAAAATGAAATTTTGGTGATGAAAGATCCCAAGCTATCAAGTGATCAAGTAGAAAAACACCACCCTGGGATTTCAGGGCTCTAGGTTCCACTTAGCTTTCGATTCCATTATTCCAAAAAATAGTCGTGGTCCAACACATGGAAAATGATAACACTCTTCCACATGGGAATGCTGAAAAATTCCACTTTTCACTCACCTTAACACAATTGGCCATCTAAAAATTCCAAAATTGGGTGACATGTGTCCTCCACTGCCACATCACCTGCTCCAACTAGTACACCATTCCATTGCTCTGTCATTGGTCCAACTGGCATGTTTCAAGAATTAGGATATTAAGAAAATTTATAAAAAATTTTATTCCTAATTTTTTGGGGCACAATGGGGCTTTTATAGCTCAGGAACTATATCTTAGTGCTTTGTGACTAGGAGCTAACCATTTCAGGTATCAAAGAAATCTATTATTTTTTGCACTTAGTTGTTAGGGCCCTATATTACTAGTGTAGTCCATTATTGTTGTTACTGTAGACCCCTTATTGTTATTTTTGTACCCATGTAGTCCCCATATTGTTATTATTGTGCCCCATAAAAGCCCACTATTTTTATTGTTTTGCCCTAACATTATTATTGTTAGGTCGACTAGGATTATATTATGACCCCATGGACTCCTATATATAGAAAGGAGGTCTTGTCATTTTTGTCATGTAAGAATTTTTAATTTATGTAATGTAAAGGAGGTTTCCCCCTTGAAGTGGCTGATTTATAAGTTGTTGATCTCTCTTTTCTTCTATTTTGTGAGTTGGTTTCATAAAATTTGGTATGACAGCTTTCGATTCTAGCGTTTCATTGCTTCAAACATGTCATCGTGGAATTTTCGCTATAGTTTTTTTTTATACAAAGGTTCAGAAGCTAAAAAAAAACTCATTTGCGAAGAAATCCTAAGGAACTTCGTGTAAAAATTTCAGATATTGGTTCGTAATATTTTCATAGATATGATCTGTGGAAGTTAGGGTTTTTGCAGGCTCCCGAATTTCATCTCAAAGAGGCGACCTTGGTAAAATCATCATAACTCTCTCTCCGAGCATCGAATTTAAATTATGTAAAAAGTGGCTGAAATAATATGGATTTTAGTTTCTTGTGTATCGATTTGAGAGCTGAAAGAGGAAAAAGTGACACATGGCATGCCGTACAAGTTGGCTCTACTGAACTAGTCCAAAATTAGGTCATTATGGGAGATTGGGCATAACTTTGTCTGAAAGATTCCAAATTAGGTCAGACCTATGGAATTGGAAAGAATATTCATAGGGCTACTAAAGGATCGAAGATAAAATCTTGGGGATCATAAATTACAAAGATACATTAGTTTAGTTTCAATATCGAGCTCCTCAAAAGCAAGAAAAAGGTGTGTATTTGTTTTTAAAAATTGCATAAGTCTTGTTTGAAAAATCAGTTTTAAGTGATTCCAAGGGCATATTGAAGTATAGATATCAGTATTGGGTTCTAAAATGGCCCCTAAAAATAATTCAACACCCATTAAGTCCTCAAAAGTCTCTACTATGACTCATGAAGAAGAAGAAGTGCAACATGATATATCAATATTACAAGACCAAGTGCAACAAATTTCGCTCTTGCAAAGAGTAACAAAAAATGAAATGGAAGCTACGATGGATGGTTTGAAGAAAGGCGTGGAAGCTGATATGTATGTTTTGAAAAAAGGCGTGAAAGCTAATATGGATGGTTTGAAGAATGGCATGGAAGCTAAGATGGATGGCATGGGAGCTAAGATGGATGATGGAAGCTAATAACAATGAAAAAATGAAAGGCAACATGGAAGACATGAAGAATGATCTAAAAGCATATATGGAAGGTTCGAAAAAGTTGATACAAGAAATTATTCCTAATTGCGAAAAGGTATTAGAGGAAACTCATTATGAGAAAAAAATAAATATTAATCTTGATTTCATAAATTCTAAAGTTGGATTGAAGACCCGACATATTCCAAAGATCGATGTGAGGAAGTTTGATGGTAAGGATCCCGTAATATGGAAACTACAATGGAGAAATATTTTGATCTCCATAATGTGAAAATCATACAAAAGGTATGCATTGAAACTTTATATTTAGAAAAAAATACATTTTTATGGTATCGATGGCTTTGATCTCATAAAAAAAATTTCACTTGGTCAATTTTTACGAAGGAAATGATAACACATTATAAGGATACAAAGAGAAACACCTTCTTTAGCCAATTGATAAATCTCAAACAAAAGGGTTCACTGGTGGAGCACATTGTGGAATTCCAAAAATTGAATATAAGGGTAACTGATATTCCAGAGGAACACATAATTGATGTCTTCATAGGGACTTTAAAGGATAACATGCAACATGAGGTTCGCCTTTGGGAACCTGATTCATTGGAGAAGGCATTTAGGTTGGAAAGAAAAATTGAAAGTAAATTATGGGGACAAGGAAGCCTACCACTCACATCTATAAATATGGAAGTGCTCCTACTCCTAGATTTCCACAACCTACAAGGTTGACAACACAATAATTGGAAGAAAAAATATCAAAAAGGATTTTCTATAGTTGTGATAGAAAATGCACTAAAGGTCATAAGTGTGTTGAGAAGAAATTATTTTACATAGATTGTGAAGTGGAGGAAAAAAATGAACAAGAAAGTTCAAAAGAAGAGGATATACACCAAGAACCAACTGTAGAGAAAGAAGAAATGAGTTTGACCATATTCTGTAATGCATTGGCAGGAATTACCACTCCTCAAACTCTCAAGATAGAAACACATATCAAGAATACAAATGTAATAGTGTTGATTGATTCGGGTAGTACCCACAATTTTATTCATTGTAAGGTAGCAAAGGAATTGAATTGATTCCTATACCCAGCGACAAAGTTTCAAGTGATGGCTGCAAATGGAGGAACTATAAATTTCTCTAGAAAGTGCCATAATATCAAGCTAACCATGGGGGAATATGTATTGAATAGTCCAATTCTTTCAATTCCAATGGGAGGTGTTGATGTTGTTGGAAATATTGAGAGGGAGGGTGAATCATTATTCCTTTTAGAGCATTAGTTAATCTTCAATTATTATCAGTGTTTGTACAATGATAGCAGTAAAAAAAGGAACACAAATGCACACAGTTTTTAAGGTGGAAACCCACTCCAGGACAGAAACCACTTGAATGCTTTTCTAATAATTATTTAATATTCAACTCCAATTGAAAATAAAGCTCCAAATTCCTAGAATCTAGAAAATAATTCTTCTCCAGCTCCCACTGGTTGGACACTCCAATGCCCGAGATTTTTCAGTAGCCAACTGAACGGATGCCTCAACACCCAATGAGCTACAACTCACCCTAGCACCACCCTACCACCCTATAGAATAATAAAACAAGAATGGACTCTCGTACCAGGGAAAATGGTCCACTTTACAATGATATAGAATGATGTAGAAGAATAATACACACTAGACCATAACCCCAACTATGACACAACCACCTAATGATGATCCTAGACCTCCCGACACTGCCTCTTCAACTCTTGGCAGATAGACACTTGTATAATTTTTACATTGATGCATTTACAATGACTTAGTACAAAGATATATTTAAAATGACTGTATGCAGTGCTGCCCACTTGAATATTTCATGTGGTATACATCTTGCTGATGTTCTGCACCTTGATTACTACTCTTGTCATGCTACCCTCTGTTGCACCTTGCTTTGATTAGCTTCCATAGAAAGTCTGGTCCTTTGCAACCCTTGACAACACGTGATCTAGATTTTTCTTGCCTTTTAGGAGCTCGATATTTAATCTAGTGTATCTCTATTATTTGATATCCCCAATATGTGATTTTTGGTCCTGTAGTAGTCCTCTAAGTCTTATTTCTAATGTCACAGGTCTGACCCAATTTGGATTCTTCAAGTGAGAGTTATGCCAAATCTCTCACAATTTCCTAATTATGGACTGGTTCAATAGAGAGAACTTGTATGGTGTGACATGTGTCACTGTTTCTTCATTCAGCTCTGAAATTGATACAACGCAAACTACAGTCCATGCACTATCCAACACTTTTTACATAATTCCAATCCGATACTCAGAGAGAGAGTTATGATGATTTTCCCAAGGTTACTTCTTTGAGATGAAGTTCAGGAGCCTGCAAAAACACTGACTTCCACAGATCATATCTCCGAAAATATTGCGCAACTTGATCTGAAATTTGTACAGGAGCTTCCTCAGGATTTCGGTTTTGTCTCATAAAATTTTTAGCTTTTGAAAATTCGTAGAAAAAACGTTATAGTGAAAATTCCATGATGACCTGTTTCAGGTAGAAAAATCCCTAGAAGAGGAGGAGATGAGGATCACAATTTATATAAATGCTTAGGTTTAGAGGGACTTCAACAAGTGAACATGGAAGGGATTTTAGGAGCTTAGAAATCATTAATTATTTACTTTTCAATGACCCATGCCACAACCCCATGGTTTTTTAGCCAACTAATTGGGGTTACAAACTTCAAACATGAATATCTCTCAAAACGTGAAGAATTACATGGTGTGCCATATATCAACAGAAACATCTCAAAAAATAGAAACCATAAAAAATATCTTGACCTAGAATATAGTAACTTGGTAGGTCAAAATTCCCATGCAATATTGGGGTAGCTCCTGGTGCTGCTTGGGTTGACATCAATGACAACCACTGATCAAGAATCCCCCCCTTTGGCATTGATGGCAACACAAGTACTCACCCTGCGATCATGACACCTATTCCTACAACATTCTCTCCCCATTTGAAATCAATGGAAAAGGGTAAGTCCCCCTAACACACAACCATCCTATGAACCTGTACACACTTCCACTCCCCCTTTATATTATGAATAAGGAAAATATAATGAGAACTTGGGAGAATCCCAAGCTTCTGGTGAATATATTAAAATGCTTCACAAGGTAAATTTTTAGTGAAGATATCAGCGGTTTGTTCTTTTGTACCAACATACTCAAGTTTGATATTCTTTTCAGTGACTTGTTCTCTAACAAAATGATATTTGATCGGAATGTGTTTGGTTTTTGAATGCATTACAAGATTCTTGGAGATGCTGATGGAACTAGTGTTGTCACATAATATGGGAATAGGCTCACTAAATTATACTTGAAGATCTTGCAAATTTTGTTTCATCCAAAGGACTTGAGTACAACATGCTTCCGTTGCAATGTATTCTGCTTCCATTGTAGATAACGATATTGAGGTTTGCTTTTTGCTCAACCATGATACGATACAACTGCCTAGATAGAATGTTGCACCACTAGTACTCTTACAATCATCAACGCTTCCTGCCCAATATGCATCTATAAAGGCTTGAACAATGAGATTGTTACCCTTGGGATACCACAAGCCATGTTATTTTGTTACCTTTATAAATCAAAGAATTATTTTGACGACAATAATATGTGATTATTTTGGTGCTACTTGGAATCTTGCTACTTGTCTAACTGCTTGCATAAGATCTGGTCAGGAGGTTGTTACATGTAGAAGACTACCAATCATAGATCTGTACAACCTCTAATCCATATCCTTAGATGAGTCGTCTCTGCTCAATTTGCAACCTGTTACCATCGGAGTAAGGACGAGTTTGCAGTATTCCATTTTTAATTTCTTGATCATTTCCTTGATGTACTTGGCTTGACATATAAATATTCCTTTCTCTTGTTGAGGTATTTGAAGCCCTAAGAACTATGTCAGCTCACCAAGTAAAGACATCTCGAACTCACTTTTCATCTTTGTAGAAAATTTTCTTACTTAGTCGATCATCATTGCTACCAAATATTATATCATCCACATATACCTCAACGATTGTTAAATTATCTTTATCTATTTGTACATAAATATTTCTATCAATAGTACCTTTCTTGAACCCTTGTTGATGTAGATATCCATGAAGACGAGCATACCATGCTCTGGGAGCCTGCTTGAGACCATATAGAGCCTTCTTTAACCTGCAAACAAAGTCTTCTTTTTCTGATAGTAGAAAACCTTTGGATGGATTCCATTCTCGCAACTGGTACAAATGTTTCATCGAAATCAATTCCTTCCACTTGTGCATAGCCTTTGTAAGCCAATCTTGATTTGTTTCTGGTAACCTGTCCATCTTCTTTCAATTTGTTCCTAAACACCCATTTAGTCCCATTGACATTTTTATCTTTTGGTCATAGAACTAATTCCCAGGTGTTATTCTTCTCGATTTGATCCAATTCTTCATTCATAGCTGCTACCCAATGTTCATTCTGGCTGGCTTCCTCAAAACTATTAGGCTCAAAGGTTGCTAGAAAAGCAATGTGAGCTTGTTGTGATGAACGAAGCTGTCAACCTTTATTTATGTCACCAATGATTTGATTTGATGGATGGTTCTTTTGAATCCATTCTTTTTTTCTCTTTGGAGGAGCTTCTTGTTGTTGTTCCAGTATATCTTGATGATCATTATTTAATTTTTCATGGTTGATAGTTGCTTCTTGTTCTAGAATATTCTTTGTGTCTTTTTCAGCCTCTGTCTCAAGTTTCAAAGATTTTAGAACCCGATCATTATTCATTAGAACACCATCTTCGTCAAATGTGACATTTATGTTCTCCACTATATGTTTTCGTCTTAGATTATAGAATTTATAGGACTTTCTTTTGCGTGAATAACCAACAAATATACCTTCATCAACACGTGATTCAAACTTACCCAAATTTTGATCTTCTATTTTGATATAACATTTGCTTTCGAAGATTCTAAAATATTTTACATTAGGTGGTTTTCCTTTCCATAATTCATATGGGGTCTTGTTGCAATTATTTATGAGAAGACTTCGATTTATAATGAAGACTTCCATATCAATTGCTTGAACCCAAAAATTTTCATCCAATTTTGAGTCCTTCAACATTGTTCTACCCATTTCCTGTATGGTTCTGTTCTTTCTTTTAGCAACTCCATTTTGCTGAGGTGTTCATGCTGTTGAAAACTGTCTTTTTATTCCATTTTCGTCACAGTATTGCTGAAATAATTTGGAAGTGAATTATTCACCATTATCTGATCTTAAACACTTTATTTTCAAATCAGTTTTATTTTCGACCAACTCCTTGTAGATCTTAAAGAACTCAAATGCTTCATATTTTTTCTTTAGGAAACTCACGGCTGTCATCCTGGTATAGTCATATATCATTAACATGAAATATAATTCTCCATCTAAGCCTTTTGTTCTCACAAGAACACATAGATTAGTATGTATCAATTCCAATGGCTGTGATGCAAAGTGTTCTTTTGTTTTAAATTGGAATTTTGTCTTCTTGCCATGTTGATAGGCCTCACATAGTGTCTTGGAAGGTTTTGAGATTTTTGGCATTTCTCGTACTAATTCCTTTTTTCTTATGCTGACAATATTGTCAAAGTTTATGTGACCCATTCGTTTGTGTTATAACCATATTTCAACTTCTTTAGCTAGTAGACATGCTTTAGTTGCTTCATCTAGAACATATATGTCGTTTGGAGCTCCACTTGCTGTAGCCACAATTTTACCATACCTGCCTTTCCTGATTTCACATTTTGTGGAGTTGAATAGCATTGTGTGTCCTTGATCACACATTTGTCCAACACTGAGCAGATTGTGATTCATATTTTCAACCAATAGAACATTCTTGGCTAGAACATCTTTGCTTCCAAGAGTGATGGTATGTGATCCTATAATATTTCAAGATCCATCATTTCCAAAGGATACAGTTCCATCATTATTCTCCTTCAGATATACAAATTTCTCTCTATCTCCAGTCATATGCGTTGAGCAACCGCTATCAACATACCACACATCTTTTTTGTTTTGAGCCTTGAGAGCGAGAGCACACTTATCAATATTTTTATTCTTCCATGTTCGTTCGTTCTATGACTTCAAAGATTCTTCTGGAGGATTTTCAAGTCTGTAGTCTCTAGCTATGTGTCCAAAGTTTTGACATTTTTAAAATTACATATGATTTCTTAAATGTTCAAATATATTGATGTTTTGTTGAGCCCTGGGAGGTTCATATTTGAAGGATCTCCTAGAATTGTATTGGTTCCTAGGGCACATGCAACATTTTACAACTTTATGACCAAATTTTCCACTTGAATAAAAATAGCCATAAAAAATATGTTGGTACCTGGATGGAAATATTCATCGAGGAATCGTCTTCCAAGGATGTTCTGGCAAATCTTGTCCAATGAAGTATACATGCATGTCAGATCTCATAGGTTCATTGTATTTTTTCATAGAAGGTCCCCCTTCTTCTTCTTTGTAACTGAGGCCAGTTTTATCGTTGTAAGATCGTTGATTTTTGATGAGTTCTTCCAATTCCCTTGAGTTGTTGGCATAGTTTTCGACAATTTTTCCCTTCTTAAGTTACGCAAAAAGACTAATTTGGCTTCTAATGCTTCCCTTTCTTGGTTTCTTTATTCCAACTTATTTTGAAGTGACTCTTCAATAAATTTGTGTTATTCAACTTCAATTTTGAGACCTCGAACTTGTTCTTCAAGAGTATTGGAACAAATATTCTCAACTTTGAGCTCTTTTATAAGCCTGATTGCCTCCTTAGAAAATTATTCTATGGTCAACCCTTCTTCTTCATTGTTTGATACCTCTTGTTTATTGTGCTTGGCCATAAACAATACTCTCTCATTGGCTTCTTCTTCATTGTCACTGTCTTCATTGGATAATGAGCTATCTTATTTAGAGAAAAAATTCCTTTTGGATCCTTTCTTTTTGCCTTGCTTGTTGAATTTCTTAAAGCCTTTCTTTATTTTTGAGTTGCCATCACTTCTGTTAGGAAATTTTGCATCGAAATTCCCAACCTCACCACAACCGAAACATATCAATGGAATTTTACCTTTGAATTTTCCCTTACCAATTTTTAGTTTTCTCGTAAAGTAAGCATATTCTTCATCTGTACCCTTTTCTTCACACTTGCAGGTGCATGTATTTTCAATTGAAGGTTGTTTGTCCTTATTAGTTTTCTTAGATTAAACGAATGCAGTTTATAGATGTGAAGTACCCTCTTCTTCATCAAGTCTCATTTTCATATGCTATGAGAACTCCATGTAATTCCTCTTTGCTTAGTTTGTCCAGATTTTCACTGTATTCTAAGATCAATACCTTTGGGTTGAATTTCCCTAGTAATGTTCTAAGAATATTTCGTATAATAGTCTTCTCATCAACTGGCTATCCCAATCCTTCTATAGTGTTGGTTATTTCATCAACGTATTGGAAGTATGCAGCAATTTTGCCATATTATTTCATTCCGAGTTGCTCAAATTTTTCTCTATAGATTTGAAACTTTGCTTCTTTGACATTTGAATCACTTGCATATATATTCTCAAGCTTGTCCCATACATTTTTTTCAGTTTTACAACCCAACACCTTATGATAATAAAATTCAATAAGTCCACTGATAATAATATTCTTTGCTTTTGCATCATTTACCACATTCTTTTTACCTTGTTCATCTGTGGTTGGTGTAGATCGATTTTGAACAGTGTCCCATACTTCGTAACCTTGCACCAAGAGATAGACCTCCATTCTTCCTTTCCAGAGTGCATAATTATTTTCATTGAACAGAGGTACACCATTCTTCGTATGCTCCGTAACCTCCTTCCAGTTGTTAAACTGCTATTGAAGGAACCAAGCTCTGATACCAATTGTTGGAAATACTGAGACGGGGAGTGGGTGGAATCAATATTCCTTTCAAAGCATTAGTTAATCTTAAAAAATTTATCAATTTTTGCACAATGATAGCAGTAAACAAAAGGAACATAAATGCACATAGTTTTTAAGGTGGAAACCCCAACGCTTTTCTAGTAATTCTTTAATATTCAACTACAATTGAAAATAAAGCTCCAACTTCCTAGAATATAGAAAATCATTCTTCTCCAGCTCCCACTGGATGGACGCTCTAATGCCCGAGATTCTTCAGTAGTCAACTGAACAGATGCCACAACACCCAATGAGCTACAACTCACCCTAGCACCACCCTACAACCCTATAGAAGAATAAAACAAGAATGGACTATCGTACCAGGGAAAATGTTCCACTTTACAATGATATAGAACAATGTGGAAGAATAAGACACACTAGACCATAACTCCAACTATGACACAACCACCTAATGATTATCCTATACCTCTCGACAATGCCTCTCCAACTCTTGGCAGATAGACACTTGTACAATTTTTACAATGATGCATTTATAATGACTTAGTACAATGATACCTTTAAAATGACTGTATGCATTGCTACCCACTTGAATATTTCATGTGGTAAACATCTTGCTTTTGTTCTACACCTTGATTTCTGCTCTTGTCATGCTACCCTCTGCTACACCTTGCTTTGCTTTGCTTCCCTAGAAATTCTGGTCCTTTGCAACCCTTGACAACACATGATCTAGCTTTTTCTTGCCTTCTAGGAGCTCGATATTGAATTTGGTGTATCTCCGTTATTTCAGATCCCCAATATATGATTTTGGGTCCTGCAGTAGTCCTCCAAGTCTTCTTTCCAATGCCATAGGTTTGATCCAATTTGGATTCTTCAAGTGAGATTTATGGCCAATCTCTCACAATTCCCTAATTATGGACTAGTTCAGTAGAGCTAACTTGTATGGTGTGCCACGTGTCACTCTTTCTTCATTCGGTATTAAAATTGATACAGAGAAAACTGCATTCTGTGCACTCTCTGACACTTTTTATAGAATTCCAATCCGATACTCAGAGAGAGAGATATGATGATTTACCCAAGGTCACTTCTTTGAGATGAAGTTCAGGAGCCTTCCAAAACACTGAGTTCCACAGATCATATATCTAAAAATATTGTGAACCTTGATCTAAAATTTGTACAGGAGCTTCCTCAGGATTTCGGCTTTGCCTCATAAAATTTCAGCTTCTGAACCTTCATATAAAAAATTTATAGCGCAAATTCCATGATGACCTGTTTCAGGTAGCAAAATCCCTACAAGAGGAGGAGATGAGGATCACAATTTATATAAATGCTTAGGTTGAGAGGGACTTCAAAAGATGAACGTGGGAGGGATTCTAGGAGAGTAAAAATTATTAATTATTGACTTTTCAATGACCCATTCTGTTAGCCACCTATAAAATTTGTCATATCAAATGGTGGCTAAATCATTTTTGAAGCCTTCAAGAAACAAGTTTTATTGCCAAAATTGTTAGTTATTGAAGTCTTGTGAAGTTGACTTATCCTTTGATTAATCTTCACTGCTGTTTCCCTCTCAATTCTGAAGATCTGTTGTTTTCCCGACGAAACGATTTCTGCAAAAACTCCATTTTTCCCCTCATTTTACCTTTCCTTTCACTCAGAATTAACCTCCATTTTGTCCCTTTTTTCTCCATGAAATTCCTCTTTTTTCCCTCATTTCCCTTCTTCCCTTCATAAATCCCCTTTTATAAGGTTTAAAACTCCTTTTTAAACCTTACCGAAAACCTCTAAATCCTTTAAAAATCCTTGAAAATTCATAGAAAACCCATTTTTTCATTATAGGCCTAAGCCCCTTTGGGCTAAGCCCTAAACCACTTCCCCACCATATACCCACGCCCAGGACCAAGAGTTAAAGTCCCGAAGTGCTTATTGCAATCGGAATTATCGACAAGCACATTCCTTTTGTTGCGTTAAAAACCCTCGATGTGATTGGCTCCTTTGTATATAAGCCCCGATCCCTTGCTTCCTTTGTAAAACCAAGAGCTCGCAATCGGGCGCTAAAACAAAAAAAGACTTGGCAAAAAACCAATTTTCTCTTTGTATTTTGTTAAAAACCCACTTTCCTATGTTTTTATTAAAACCCGTCATTTCATTGTTTTAAAGGAAAAGGACCGTTGATCTAAAACTGATCAATGATCAATAAAATCTCGCATCGGATATTTTCATCAAGCGCATTTGAAAGGACCCTTCTTTGTTCCGATTCCGATGAGCCCCTTTGTTATAAACCCCCGACCTCTGCTTTCCTTCATATAACACAAAAGCCCCACAATCGGGCGCTAAAACATATAAATAAACCCTTCCCGAAGCAATTTACCTTTGTATTTTATTTAAAACCCCATTTTTTATATTATAACGTAACTCGCCGGTGCATTGGTTGAAATGAATCTTGACCGTTGATCTTAAACAAATCAACGATCGAAAAAATATCGCATCGGAGATTTCATTTGATCGCGTTATAATAATTTATTTCCCTCTTCCGATTGGAAATATCCCGATGGATTCTCAGCCATTGATCTCCCCGGCAGATCAAGATCCGACGGCTCACATAGATCTAATATTAAGCCCATCCCCCGCTTGTGACCTCCTCCGATTCATTTCCAACCATTGATCTGATCTTCATATCAATGGTCTACGTTCAATCACATCGGAGATTTTTTGTGCGCCACTTCCTCTCTCCTCCTGCGATCGCAATCTTCCGACTGCATCTAGGCCACCCATACACTCAGATCTGATGGTCCAGATCGATCCTCAACCTTTGATAAATTTCATGAACCCCGCTGTATAATGTCTTTTCGGTGAATCTTCGTCGTTGATCTCTGTAGATCAACGACTCTCATTAACCCTTTCTCCGCCTGACCCCTACCTCATATTTTATTTTATTAACCCCGAGATTTAGTCTCCGCCGTTGATCTGTTTCGTCCAACGGTCCATAATAAACCTGATAGGCCCAACTCTTTTGCGCCCTACCGTTCTCCAGATTTAATCTCCTACATCCATCCTTGATCTGACGGTCCAGATCAAAACCGCTCAGGCTCTGCCCCACCTGTTATCGCCCGAGCATCTGTTCTTTATTGCGCTCTCTCCACAGCCGTCCAATCCAAGATCCCTGATCTGATGGCCGACGCACAGTTTCACGTAAATTTAAGCCCGACAGTTAATTCCTGAAATCTACACGATATAGGCGGTTTTGGAATGCCACGTGTCAAGATCGAACACATATCGCGTTTAAAAAGCTAAAACCGCCCTTCCTCCATTTTGCAGCGTGAAACCGCTGTTTTATTTAGCCGAAACCACCCTTCCCATTTACACTGCATTCCATCGTATTTAACCTCTGCTGTTTATCTCTACGTATGAATGGTCCCGATTCAATCTCGCTTTTGAACTATCGCCCTCTGCCCATCCTCCAAGGGCCATCATCGATCAACCTCTGCCATTGATCTTTGTGGCTGATCTCATCCGATGGCCCAGAATCATCCAAGAAACCCCAAATTCCATTTATGCCTTTTTCACTGCCGATTAAGGTTTTAAACCCATTTTATTTGTATATTCTCTCATTTCATTATAAAGTGGCCTTTCTACATAATACTTTCCCGATCGATCTCAACCGTTGATCTTTGCAGATCGACGGCCTCGTCTTAATTTCCCCACCTTTTATTCAACTGCCTCTCCTTTTTTTTACCTCCGCAAATAATCATGGTCATTCAATGTTTTCATCCAACGACAGCGCTCTAACCTAGAACCTTTGAAGCAGTCTGACCCATCCCCGCAGGTTTTTTCTAATTTTTCCTTGTTTTGCAGGTTTTGAAGGATTTTCTATTATTTTGAAAATAAAATTGAAGGCCGGGGATGACGATCCCTCAGGCCATCATCCATCAAGGAGATCATTCTACGGGGTTTTTAATTACATTTTTTCAGTGCCTCATGAGCACTAACGCCATTATAAAGCTCATTTAATGCCTGCACATCAATAAGACACATCAAAGCTAAATCATATAAAGAGTATCAGTTGGACAACATGAAATCAAAGCAGAAAAATGTTTGAAGATTGTTAAACACAGTTTTGAAGGTTTACGGCGATAAATCAATTATAAAAAGCCTAATCCTCTCAATTAAACACATTTTGAAGAAAAAAAGACAAAATTTAGGCCAAATAAAGCCCGACATTCAGAATTAAAGCAAATCATGCAGTGATTAAAGAAAAATGATAATATCTATCAGAACAAGAATCCTCCTCGGCCACATTAGAGGTTAATTTAATCCTCTCAGCTACCAAATGCCACCTGTAGCCTCAAAGCATTCAAAGCAATTACCGAATGAAGATCTTTTCACAGTATAGCCGAACGAGTTAATTCGACCAAAACAACTTATTGTAAACTGTCAGCAGAGTTATTGCAAAGATAACTAAGAGCCTTAAAGTCAACAAATCTTCCCATCGAGCTTAATTCTTAATGTAAAACAATTAATACAGAGGAAATATCTGTAATATTCTCCGTTGAGCCCCTCAAAGGCCGAGAAGCATTAAAACTGTATTAATTGAGTCTGTATATCTTTTCTCTCATTCCACCTCCTCATTTTCCTATAAAATATTCTTGAGGAGCTCATTGTAAAGGGTTGGTTGTAGAACTTTGAAATATACTTGTGCTCGAAACTTTCTATGTGTAAATAGTGTTCAGAGGCTCTTGAAGCTCTGTTTGTAATCAAATAAGTTAGGCTGAGAAGAGAAGATGATTGCTGAACTGAAACATTGGAATTGAAGAATGTAACTGGATTGACATCAATATACAAGTTGATCCTTGGGATCCTGGTCTATATCACTGGTGAAGTGCTCCTTTCTGTGTTATTGTTTTCCTTTCATGTATGCCATTTTGTCCATTTATTCTCTGATAAAGAACAACAAGCATAGAGTTAGGATTTACTGTTTACAGTACCCTTCTCTGACTGATAAGCTTTATCTCAATGTTTTCCTCCAAATTGTGTGTTTAAGAAGGTCTTATGTAAAGTATAAACATTATCAAGGAATGTTGGTTTGCCCCTGTATTGATGTGCGAAGCTTGAAAGGAAGTTCTTGAATGTTATTTTCATTATGTGCTTAGTAGATTTAGACTAGGAAAGTTTATGGTTTGCCCTGTCTTCTAGTTCTTTATTCAAAGGTAATTATGAAATTTTCCCTAAGAGTATGCTGAAAGCAGTCTAGATTTAAAAGTATCTTATCTGATCTTAGGCTGCACTTCGTTTATCTTATCTGTTTTCTTCCCTTCTGAAAGTAATTATGTGGATTACTGGATTATTTGTCTAATGAGTTAGCTTTAATACAAACTTGTCCAAAGAAGTATATGGTTAGCCCTGTCCTTTGGTTGGTTTAAAACAGTTACTTAAAAGGCTTTTCTTGTTTGGAAAGACTGATAAATCCTAGTTGAAATTATCGTCTTTTTGCACCCCTTCAACACTTTTATTGTTCCATTCCATCATTTTATCTAAGAGATCTTGTGATATATATGACTTGCCCCTTGGATCACTCTTGAAATTGTTGCACAATTAAACCCTTTTATGACTCCATAGCCCAATGGATTAAAAACCAGCGTCATATCTATCTTATCAGCCAAAGCTTGTTCTGATTGCTTGCAACTTCACACCTTTGAAAATCTTTCATTTTAGGACTTTCCACTCAACTAAAAATCATGCTCAACCATTCAAAACTGAACAAAAAAATTTGTTCTTAATAACTAGCCTACTATCATACCCAAAAGCCTTAAAGATAAATCAACCTTTGCACTTATAGAGATATCCCTCTCTGGATTCAAGAGGGCTAGATCCTAGAATCCCAAAGTGGTTCAAGTGTTCTCCCTGCAGCTTCGGTCTCACCAATCTGCTGAAATTACAGGGAGCTAACATTTCTGGCGAATCTGCTGGGGATTTCTGAGTTAATGACATTCTAAGTACACCTCAAGACTCCAGAAAGCCCTCGATTCAAGAAAATTGTGCAGTGACTACAAGTAGCCCTCTTCAAGCACTACCAAGCAAATGGTAACCATGATAAAACTTGTTTGAATCAATGAAAAACTAAGGAAAACTTAGGATTCTCTTAAGAAATTATCAAACCTTGAAGGATCGGCTAGCTTAGCAATAAGAGTATAATTTCTTTGTCTCATCATCGTAGCTAAGTCTTGAAATAGATTTAGGACACTCTTAGAACCCATAGGACTGAAAAAACTCAGAAAACCCAAAAATATTTCGGATTGGTATTCAAATAAACATGGTGGTGGACCATAAAACCTTTTACCTCCAAAAGAGCTAAAAATTTCCACCTGGTGACTCCACAATCCTAAACAGACCTTAAGACTCCACTGGGAAGACCCATTATCATCATAACATTATTTGAAATCAGTTAGAGGACTTTAGGATTAAAGTTTACCTGTTTAAAAGATCATTTAGCCTAAGATTGTCATATTTGGTTTGAAAAACACAGCATAGTGGCTCCTAGAAGGATTTATACTAGAGCCTATCCTGACCTGAACCCTCCTGAGATAGTTGATAACCCTGAAAGAATCCTTAGGAAGTCTCCTGAGGTTAAATCTTCAACTATTTTCAGATCACCCCTTAGAGCTAATTCTGTTCCAGAAAACCTTGCAGCTCTACAACAAGCACAAGTTGACTTAAGAAACCCATTTAGAACTAGGTTGCTTGATGATTTAGATAAGCTAGATTCAGAGTCTTCAATGTCATCCCTAGAAATAAGTGAACATCCTGGTAGCAGAGAAAATACACCACCTAATTTACATTTCCTACATAATTTTGGTTTCTCTCATCCTCGATCTGCTCAACAATCTATTGCTGGTCCATCCAAATCTATTCTTCATACATCCATTGTCCAAAAAACTTTACTTCAGCCCACCTTCCCTCTTGTTAATCCACCTATTGTAAATCCACCCCCACCACCTATCATGGCAACATGGTATGCTCCCTTAGTCCTTCCTTTACCTTTAGTCAATCTCCCACAGGACTATCGGTCCAAGATGCCAGTAATGCAACTACTGCTTCACAACACGTGGATAAGATGAATGACTACTTTGACAGAAATGAGATTGATGATGAATCTGTCAAAGTTAGATTATTTGTTTAGAGTTTAGGGGGAGAAGTAAGAAAATGGTTTAAAGGATTAACCCCTCACAATATTAATGATCTCCAAGCCTTCCATTAGTTATTATTAAACAAATTGGAAGTGAAGAAAAACCCTCTCCAAATACTTTCGGACTATAAGAATCTCCACAGAAACACTGGGGAAAGTGTACAAACCTATTGCACTAGGTTTAACAGCGTTTATAATGCCCTTCCCATAGAATTAAAACCTCTACAAGGCTCAGCTTTAAACAAGTTTCCTGAAGGTTTTGATCCTGAGATGGCCTATCAGCTGAGAGAGAGAGATCCTTTAACTTTTGAAGATATGCAAAAAGGAACTCTTGCTGTGGAAGTTAAATTAATGGAGAAAAGAGCAAGAATGAGGAATGAGAAGAAAGTGTCCTTTAGAGAGGAATCCACACCTTCCACATCTAGCTCAAAGATGGAGAGAATGATGGAAGAGATGGTGAAAAAAATGAGCATACTTGAGAGAGCCCAAGCCAGTCAAAACCAAATAGCTCCTCAAAATAGAAATCATAACCAAAATCATAATTTTAGGAGAAACCAACCTCAAAATAGACCAAGGGAGGATGATCAATAGATTACTCCTCCTTTTCATCAAAACTATGTAATTGAGGTTGAGGAAACAAGTGAACAAATAGAGGAAGATGACATCAACATGCTGGGAGTATAAAATGATGATTTTGAAGTTCATTATGATAAGAAACAAGGTCTATACACACACTATGATGATAAAAGAGATAAGGATGAAAGTTATTATCAAGAAATGGAAAATGTCATCATAGAGTCTAAAAAATAATATGACCTTAGGAGTAAAAGCAATCAATAAAGTCCCAAAACTAAAACCTCTGATAAATCTATACAAAACAACACTATAAATAAACCTAAGACCACAAAACAGAAAGATAAAATAGTGGCTGGAAATTTTGATAAAAACAAAGAGAAAAGCACTCAAAACAATGAAAAACAGAGTGCAGACCTTAGTAGCACTAGCACCTCAGCTAGTGCTCCTGTTAAAACAATTCTAACCAATGTAAATAGAGGAAATAAGCAAACCGATTTTTCTGATAGAGAGGTAGTTAATAAGGCTAAAACAAGCACTTCAAAGAATCAGATGCCTTTTAGTTTGGAGCAAGAAATTGCCAGAATAAAGATCTTTGTTCCTCTCACAGAATTAGCTGCCCAAAATGTATATAGATCTCAAATTTTGAAGGCTTTTAACATAGAATAGAATAACGATACTGTCAATCTTAACGATGACCAGCCAGAGATCATATTCGGTCCTAAGATTGAGGGTAGATATCAAGAGGGACTAGTTCCTCCTTTTTATGTTAGTTTAAATGTTCATGACAAGATTTTACATAACACTATGCATGATTCAGGGGCCTCTCACAATTTAACGCCCAAAGCTGTAATGGAGAGCCTAGGCCTTGAAATCACCAGACCTTACAAAGATCTTTACTCCTTTGACTCAAGCAGAGTGAAATGTTTAGGTTTAATCAAAGACCTCTGTGTTAACTTAGCAAAAATCCCAGCCAAAAGGTTAGTAATGGATATTGTGGTGACTGATGTACCCCCAAAATATGGTATGCTGTTATCAAGATCTTGGGGAGCTAAGCTACAGGGAACCATGTAGATGGACATGACATATGTGCCCATCCCTGTTTTCAATCAAACTAGAAGACTTTACAGGGAGTCTCATATGCAATACATGGTTACTAGCCAAGAGAGACCGCAAAACTCTCCCCTTTATTCTGTAAACACAGGCCTTGATTCATTTATCCTTTTCAACGATGAAAATTTCACTGAACAGGTGACCTTAACTAAATTAATGGCAGATAGAGAGGAGGAGGAAGACAACACAGAAGTGTCAAAATAGTTTTCTAAACCCAAAAATTGCAGTAAACTAAACACAGGTCTAGAGCTACAAATCATTCATCCATTGATTTTAAACCTTGAGAGTCAAGAAAACAATCCTCAACGCAGTGAAAAACCTGAGGAATTAAAAAAATTCAACAAAGTGCTTACCTTCAAGAACAATATAAAAGCACGCTAGTTGAAAAGGATAGTAACCAAACTGATGAACCCGAAACTAGTCCTCTTTGGAATATGAACTTCAATGGGTCTTGCACTAGGAATAATGCTAGTGCAGGCGTCTGGATACGCAACGTTGAGAACAGCCACACGTAAGGCCATTCCTACAGATTAAATTTTTAGTGTTCAAATAACATATCGGAATATGAATCCCTTCTTTTAGGCTTACACCTGTTGAGAAAATTAGGAGCCAAGAGAATTAAAGTGCATGGGGATTCAAAATTAATCATTAGGCAAGTGAATGGGGAATACAACGCTAAACACCCCAGACTTAGAGCCTATAGGAATGATGTCATGGATTTATTGAAATTTTTTGAGGAATCCCAACTTGTTTTTGTCTCAAGGAAAAAGAATATCATGGCCCACAATTTAGCTTTCGTTTCTAGAACATGCTTAACGCCTTATGAAACCAAACAATGAAAAAATAAAATTAAATTCAGACCAAATGTCCCCGATAACGAGAAATATTGGCAAGTGTTTGATGGAGACAAAAAAATAGAAGACTTCTTGCAGTCCAGAAATGAATTTGAACTACCAAGTTCAGATTCAGACTATGAAACAAACTTCCCTAGTGAAGAAAATCTACTTGATGAAGAATAAAAGTCTCTTGAGGTTGCTAATATAAATCTACTGTCTAACAAACTTCAAAACACAACAGAGATTAGTTCAGAGTTAGAAACAGAAGACTTAGAAACTCTGCAGTCTAAAAATAAAATTTTTCCAAAGGGTCTGGCCCTTTTAGAAGAATTGTTTGATTTCAACGATGTGGCCAAGAAACCGAAACTGGAGCCCGTCGAGACTGAAGTTGAAGAGTGTAATATAGGCAGTGAATTAAAACTGAAAATGATCAAACTGTCTAAAACTTTACCAGCTCACATCAAACTGAAATACATAGAGTTGTTTAAAGAATTTTCTGATGTTTTTGCATGGAGTTATGAGGATTTAAATCCTATGACACTGAAATAATTCAGCACAAGATACCTCTCAAGGAAAACCAAAAGCCATTTAAACAAAAACTGCGCAGAATAAACCCTGTTCAGTTACCTTTGGTTGAGAAGGAAATCAAGAAAATGTATGAAGCTGGTATTATTGTCCCTATTAGATATTCAGAATGGGTGTCTAATCTGGTGTCAGTTAGGAAGAAAACATGAGAGATTAGGCTTTGTATAGACTTCAGAGACTTAAACAAAGCCTCATTGAAGGACAACTACCCTTTACCCAAGATGGACCATATTTTACAAAGGGTAGTTGGTTCTAAAAGAATTTCTTTGCTTGATGGCTACTCAGGGTGCAATCAGATTTTAGTGCATCCTAATGATCAACTAAATACAGATTTTACCACACCTTGGGGCACTTTCATGTATGTGAAAATTCCCTTTGGTTTAATGAATGATGGTGCTACTTTTCAGAGAGCCATGGACATTGCATTCTCGGAAGAATTGGGCTACTTCATCATTATTTACCTTGATGATGTCACTGTTTTTTCCAAGACATATGAAGAGCACTTAGAACACTTGAGGAAAGTATTCGAGAAATGCAGAAAGTTTGGGATATCTTTAAATCCAAAGAAAACAATATTTTGTCTCCAAGAAGGTAAACTTCTTGGGCACATCATTTCAGAAGAGGGGATAAAGATAGACCCAAAGAGGATCGAGGCTATATTACAAATCACTCATCCTTGAAACATCGAGGAACTCCAATCTTTCATTGGAAAGATTAATTTCTTGAGAAGGTTCATACACAACTTGGCTGAACTCCTTAGGAACATAACAAACATGTTGAAAAAGGAGCAAGGGGTTAAGTGGACCTTAGAAGCAAAGAAGTCCTTTGAACTGGTCAAAAAAGTATTAACCAAAACACCAGTTCTAATAAGTCCTGATTTTTCAAAAGATTTTTACATTTTTTCATTTGCATCAGAACATACAATAGCTGTTGTCCTATTGCAGAAAAATCCACAGGGACAAGAGAAGCCCATTGCATTATTTAGCAAGGCATTGAGAGATGCACCTATGAAGTATAAAATCATGGAAAAGAAAGCTTTTTCTTTAGTCAAAGCTTTAAAAGACTTCAGAGTATACATTTTGCACTCCCACATCATTGCCTTTGTCCCAAATTCAGTTGTGAAAGACATTCTAACACAGGACCCAGATGGAAAGAGAGGTAAGTGGATAGCTGTGATACTTGAATATGATTTAGAGATCAAGCACACTAAACTCATTGAAGGCCAAGGTCTAGCTAGATTAATGGCTGAATCGAATTTTGAAGTTCTTGATATTAATATGATAAATGATTTAGATGAACAAGAGGAATTGTCAACTCCCATTGTTGAAGATCATTTTAGGAATTCCTCTTGGTACGCTGATATTCTATATGTTTTGCTTAAATTGAATACACCTCCCGGTTTATCAAAAACAAAGGCAAGGTTTTTAAAGTTAAAAGCTGTAAACTACTGCATTATAGATAAATGTCTTTATTGGAAAAATGCAAGTGGGTTATTGCTTAAATGTTTTCCCGAGAATGATGCAGAGAAGGTTAAGCATGAGTTCCATGAAAGAGAATGTGGAGGCCACCTCTACTGGAAGAATACCACCAATAAAATCCTTAGATTTGGTTACTACTGACCCACCCTCTTTCTAGATATCCATAAAATGATCTTTTCCTGTCTTAAATGCCAACTCTTTGAAGGAAAAAGAAAATTGCTGCCCTTACCTCTACATCCAATCACAGTTGAAGCTCCTTTTCAATAGTGGGGACTTGACTTCATAAGAGAAATCCATCCACCATCATCTGCCCAACATAAGTGGATTCTCACTACAACAGACTACTTTATCAAATGGATAGAAGCCATCCCTTCTAGGCAAGCCAATGACTTTGTCATTATAAAATTCATTGAGACTCAAATCCTCTCTAGATTTGGCTATCCTTGGAAGATCATGACTGATAATGCTGCAGCATTTGGATCCAAGAAGATGGTTGAATTCTGTCACAAATATCAGATAACATTGGGCCATTCTACTGCTTATTACCCTCAAGGTAATGGCCTAGCAGAATCCTAAAACAAGAGTTTGGTGAACATAATCAAGAAGTTGCTGGAGGACAACAAGAAGTATTGGCACACAAAGCTAGTACATGCACTATGGGCTGACAGATTAACACTTAAGAAATCTATTGGGATGTCACCATACCAGCTTGTGTATGGTACAGATGCAATTTTTCCATCCAGATTTGGTGTACTAGTTATGAATTTGATTCAAGAAGTGCAGTCTGAAGACAATGACATGATCATAAGGATTAATCAGACTATACACCTTCAACAAAACAGAGAGGAGGTTTACAACAGAGCATTACAAAAGCAAGAGAGCATCAAAAAGATTTTTGATAGAAGGACAAAGGCCAGCAATTTCAATGTTGGTGACAAAGTGTTAAAGTGGGACTCAAGGAGAGAAGACAAGGGCAAGCATAGGAAATTTGATAACTTATGGCTTGGCCCTTATCTCATTCATCCTGCTGCTGGTAACAATGCCTATTTCTTGTAGGAGTTGAATGGAGCTGAACTGTTTAGGGGTCCTGTCAATGGCATGATGCTCAAACATTACTTCTCTTGATCCTATCATGTTTGGAAGCCTTTTAATATTTTTTTTCTCATTATAAATATTTCATCCATCATTGCATTCAAAGTTAGAAAAATCAAAAATACAAAAACAGTAAAAGAAAGAAAAGAGGGCAGATTGTAAAAACAATAAAGGTACAGCCCCATACCAAAAAAAAGAGAAAAAAAATATGAAAGTGTGCAAGCTCAAATGCCACTCTTGAAAAACACACTTCTAGTTAGTCATACAACCTAATCATAACTAATTAGTTTTAAATTTACTGCTGATAGGTTAGTGAATTTGATTTTCCAAACAACTTAATCTTGGCTTATCAGTTATGTAGATTAAGATAGAAAAGTAAAGGTTCAAACAAGCTCAAAATCCGAACCTCAGTTTTCAAAAGAAGAATGGATCTAAACTATTTAAGTTTCGAGTCAAAGACAAAAGTAAACTGGTTCTGATATGCTCAAAAATTGAACCACAGAACAAAGAAAAAATAGCTCAGATAAACTCAAAAACAGAGCTGAAGAAAGAGAAGGATGTGCTGAAAAATTTCAGATCTTAAGCCTTCACCATTTTGATTTAATTTTCTGCAAATAATACATCTATGTGCAACTTGTTTTTATGCCATAGATCAGCAACAAGTTAGACTGTTTAATCCTAACTTATATGCTTTTAAATTTCTGTTTTAGAAATTAGAGAATAAAAATCTGTTAGACAGTTTAATCCTAACAGATAGTAGTTAGGTAGAGAAGCTTATGAACTCAACTGTTTAATCTGAGTTTATGGAGAAATAAGAAGTATACTTAGATTAGTCTTTTTCTTTCAAAATAATAAAATGTTTGTAAAATAGTTTTCCAATCCAAATGCACTTTCAAAGAATAAAAAAAATGTTAGACCAATAGGATTGGGTAGGTAGAAAGCTTGTTTGATAGAGTTCCATTGTTCTTTCATGGCTGCTAGCATTTTCAAAACAAAATAAGACCATCTAAGTAAAGAAAGTTGTAGCCCAATGGATGATGCACTGATCAGCCCCCCAGAGAATACAAGTCTAAAGTTCTTGATGCCTTCAAGAAGGCACCATCCCCATGTGGAGCCACTGTTAGCCACCTATAAAAATTGTCATATCAAATGGTGGCTAAATCATTTTTGAAGCCTTCAAGAAACAGTTTTTATTGCCAAAATTGTTAGTTCTTGAAGTCTTGTGAATTTGACTTATCCTTTGATTAATCTTCACTGCTGTTTCCCTCTCAATTTTGAAGATTTGTTGTTTTCCTGAAGAAAATATTGCTGCAAAAACTCCATTTTTTCCCTCATTTTACCTTTCCTTTCACTCAGAATTAACCTCCATTTTATCCCCTTTTTCCCCATGAAATTCCTCTTTTTTCCCTCATTTCCCTTCTTTCCTTCATAAATCCCCTTTTATAAGGTTTAAAACTCCTTTTTAAACCTTACCGAAAACCTCAAAATCCTTTAAAAATCCTTGAAAATTCATAGAAAACCCATTTTTTCATTATAGGCCTAAGCCCCTTTGAGCTAAGCCCTAAACCACTTCCCCACCATATACCCATGCCCAGGACCAAGAGTTAAAGTCCCGAAGCGCTTATCGCAATCGGAACTATCGACGAGCACATTCCTTTTGTTGCGTTAAAAACTCCCGATGCGATTGGCTCCTTTGTATATAAGCCCCGATCCCTTGCTTATTTTGTAAAACCAAGAGCCCACAATCGGGCGCTAAAACACAAAAATACTTGGCAAAAAACCAAATTTCTCTTTGTATTTTGTTAAAAACCCACTTTCCTATGTTTTTATTAAAACCCGCCGTTTCATTGTTTTAAAGGAAAAGGACTGATGATCTAAAACTGATCAATGACCAATAAAATCTCGCATCCGAGATTTTCATCGGGCGCATTTGAAAGGCCCCTCCTTTTTTCCAATTCCCATGAGCCCCTTTGTTATAAACCCCCGACCTCCGCTTTCCTTCATATAACCCGAAAGCCCCACAATCGGGTGCTAAAACATATAAATAAACCCTTCCCGAAGCAATTTCCCTTTGTATTTTATTTGAAACCCCATTTTTTATATTATAATGTAACCCGCCGGTGCATTGGTTGAAATGAATCCCGACCGTTGATCTTAAACCAATCAATGATTGGCAAAATCTCGCATCGAAGATTTCATTTGATCGCATTATAATATTTTATTGCCCTCCTCCGATTGGCAATCTCCCGATGGATTCTCAGCCGTTGATATCCCCGCCAGATCAAGATCCGACGGCCCACATCAATCTAATCTTAAGCCCATCCCCCGCTTGTGTCCTCCTCCGATTCATTTCCCATTGTCAATATGATCCTCAGATCAACGGTCTAGGTTCAATCGCATCAGAGATTTTTTGTGCGCCTATTCCTCTCTCCTCCTCCAATTGCAATCTTCCGATTGCATGTAGGCCATCCATACACTTAGATCTGATGGTCCAGATTGATCCTCAACCTTTGATAAATTTCATGAACCCTATTGTATAATGTATTTTCGGCGAATCTCCACCGTTGATCTCTGTAGATCAACAACTCTCATTAACCCTTTCTCCGCCTGACCCCTACCTCATATTTTATTTTACTAACCCTGAGATTTAATCTCCACCGTTGATTTGTTTCATCCAACGGTCCATAATAAACCCGATAGGCCCAACTCCTTTGGGTCCTACCATTCTCCATATTTAATCTCCGTCGTCCATCCCTAATCTGATGGTCCAGATCAAAACCGCTCAGGCTCTGCCCCACCTATTATCGCCCGAGCATCTGTTCTTTATCGCTCTCTCTCCACAGCCATCCGATCTAAGACCCTTGATCTGACGGCCGACGCGCAGTTTCGCATAAATTTAAGCCCGACAGTTAATTCCTGAAATTGACGCGATATAGGAGGTTTTGAAATGCCACGTGTCAGGATCTAACGCATATCGCGTTCAAAAAGCTAAAACTGCCCTTCCTCCATTTTGCAGCTTGAAACCGCTTGTTTCTTTAGACGAAACCACCCTTCCCATTTACACTACATTCCATCGTATTTAACCTCTGTCGTTGATCTCTATGGCCGATCTCATCTGACGGCCCATAATCATCCAAGAAACCCCAAATTCCATTTATGCCTTTTTTGCCACCGATTAATGTTTTAAACCCATTTTCTTTGTATATTCTCTCATTTCATTATAAAGTGGCCTTTCTACATAATACTTTCCCGATCGATCTCAACCGTCGATCTTTGTAGATCGACGAACCTGTCTTAATTTCCCCACCTTTTATTCAACCGCCTCTCCTTTTTTTTACCTCTGCAAATGATCCTGGTCATTGAATGTTTTCATCCAACGAAAACGCTCTAACCTAGAACCTCTGAAGCAGTCTAACCCATCCCCGCAGGTTTTTTCTAATTTTTCTTTGTTTTGCAAGTTTTGAAGGATTTTCTATTATTTTGAAAAGAAAATTGAAGGTCGGGGATGACGATCCCTCAGGCCATCATCCATCAAGGAGATCATTCTACGGGGTTCTGAATTATGTTTTGTCAGTGTATCATGATCACTGACGCCATTATAAAGCTCCTGTAATGCCTACACATCAACAAGACACAGAAAAGCTAAATCATATAAAGAGTATCAGTTGGACAACATGAAATCAAAGCAGAAAAATGTTTGAAGATTGTTAAACATAGTTTTGAAGGATTACGGCGATAAAGCAATTATCAAAAGCCTAATCCTCTCAATTAAATGTAGTTTGAAGAACAGAAGACAAAATTTAGGCCTAATAAAGCCTTACATTCAGAATTAAATCAAATCATGCAGTGATTAAAGAAAAACGATAATATCTATCAGACCAAGAAGCCTCCACGGCCACATCAGAGGCTAATTGAATCCTCTCAGCTACCAAATGCCACCTGTAGCCTCAAAGCATTCAAAAGAGGCAGAGTTATTACCCGAACAGAAGATATTTGCCCCAATACAGCCAAATAGTCAATTCAATCAAAGGAACTTATTGTAAACCGTCAGTGGAGTTATTACAAGGATTACAAAGAGCCTTAAAGTCAACAAAATCTTCCCAGCAAACTTAATACTCAATATAAATCAATTAATATAGAGGAAATATCTGTAATCTTCTCCATTGAGCCCCTCAAAGGCCGAGAGGCATTAAACTGTATTAATTGAGCCTGTAGATATTTTCTCTCATTCCACCTCCTCATTTTTCCTATAAAATCTTCTTGAGGAGCTCATTGTAAAGGGTTGGTTGCAGAACTTTGAAATATACTTGTGCTCGAAACTTTCTACATATAAATAGTGTTCAAAGGCTCTTGAAGCTCTATTTTTAATCAAATAAGTTAGGCTGAGAAGAGAAGATGATTGCTGAATTGAAACATTGGACTTGAAGAATGTAACTGGATTGACATCAATATACAAGCTGATTCTTGGGATCCTGGTCTATATCACTGGGGAAGTGCTTCTTTCTGTGTTATTGTTTTCCTTTCATGGATGCCATTTTTTCCACTTATTCTCTGATAAAGAAAAACAAGCATAGAGTTAGGATTTAAAGTTTACAGTACCCTTCTCTGACTGATAAGCTTTATCTCAATGTTTTCCTCCAAATTGTGTGTTTAAGAAGGTCTTATGTAAAGTATAAACATTATCAAGGAATGTTGGTTTTCCCCTGTCTTGATGTGCGAAGCTTGAAAGGAGGTTCTTGAATGTTATTTTCATTATGTGCTTAGTAGAGTTAGACTAGGATAGTTTATGGTTTGCCCTGTCTTCTAGTTCTTTCTTCAAAGGTAATTCTGAAATTTTCCCTAAGAGTAAGCTGAAAGTAGTTTAGATTTAAAAGTATCTTATCTGATCTTAGGTTGCACTTCATTTTTCTTATCTATTTTCATCCCTTCTGAAAGTAATTATGTGGATTACTGGATTGTTTGTCTAATGAGTTAGCTTTAATATGAACTTGTCCAAAGAAGTATATGGTTAGCCCTATCCTTTGGTTGGTTTAAAACAATTACTTAAAAGGCTTTTCTTGTTTGGAAAGACTGATAAATCCTAGTTGAAATTATTCTCTTTTTCCACCCCTTCAACACTTTTATTGTTCCATTCCATCATTTTATCTAAGATATCTTGTGATATAGATGACTTGCCCCTTGGATCACTCTTGAAATTGTTGCACAGTTAAACCCTTTTATGACTCCATAGCCCAATGGACTAAAAACAAACGTCATATCTATCTTATCAGCCAAAGCTTGTTCTGATTTCTTGCAACTTCACACCTTTGAAACTCTTTCATTTTAGGACTTTCCACTCAACTAAAAATCATGCTCAAACATCCAAAACCGAAGAAAAACCTTTGTTCTTAATAATTAGCCTAATATCATACCCAAAAGCCTTAAAGAGAAATCAATCTTTGCACTTATAGAGAGATCCCTCTCTGGATTCAGGAGGGCTAGATTCTAGAATCCCAAAGTGGTTCAAGTGTTCTCCCTACAGCTTTGGTCTCACCAATCTGCTGAAATTACAGGGAGCTAACACATGCCACAACCCCATGGGGTTTTAGCCCACTAACTGGGGTTACAAACTTAAAACATGAATATCTCTCAAACTGTGAATAATTACATGGCATGCCATATATCAACGGAAACATCTCGACAAGTAGAAACCATAAAAATTATTCTTCACCAAGAATATAGTGATTTGTTAGGTCAAAATTTCCATGCAATATTGGGGTATCCCCTGGTGGTGCTTGGGTTGACATCAATGACAACCACTGATAAAAAATCTCCCCCTTTGGCATTGATGGCAACACAAGTACTCCCACTGCGATAATGACACCTCTTCCTACAAAATTCTCCCCCCCCCTTTGATATCAATGGCAAAGTGTAACTCCCCCTAAAACAAAACCATCCTACGGACCTGTACACACTTCCACTCCCCATTTACATTATGAATAAGGAAAATCTAATGAGAAATTGGGAGAATCCCAAGCTTCTAGCGAAGATATTCAAATGCTTCACGAGGTAAAGGTTTAGTGAAGATATCAACGATTTGTTCTTTTGTACAAACATACTCAAGTTTGATATTCTTTTCAACGACTTGTTCTCTAACAAAATGATATTTCATCAGAATGTGTTTTGTTTTTGAGCGCATGAGAGGATTCTTGGAGATGTTGATGGCACTGGTGTTGTCAAATAATATGGGAATAGGCTCAGTAAATTGTACTTGAAGATCTTGCAAATTTTGTTTCATCCAAAGGACTTGAGTACAACATGTTTTCGCTGCAATGTATTCTGCTTCTGCTGTAGATAACGAGATTGAGGTTTGCTTTTTTCTCAACCATGATATGAGACCACCACCTAGATAGAATGCTACACCACTAGTACTCTTACGATCATCAACGCTTCTTGCCCAATCTGCATCTGTAAAGGCTTGAATAATGAGATTGTTATCCTTGAGATACCACAAGCCATATTATTTTATGCCCTTTAGACATCGAAGAATTCTTTTGACGACTATACTATGTGATTCTTTTGGTGCTGCTTGGAATCTTGCTACTTGTCCAACTTCTTGCATAACATTTGGCCGGGAGGCTGTTACATATGAAAGACTACCAATCATATATCTATAAAACCTCTGATCGACATCCTTAGATGAGTTGTCTCTGCTCAATTTGCAACTTGTTGCCATTGGAGTAAGGACGGGTTTGCAATCTTCCATTTTGAATTTATTGAGAATTTCCTTGATGTACTTGGCTTGACATATAAATATTCCTTTCTCTTGCTGAGATATTTGAAGCCCTAAGAAGTATGTCAGCTCACCAAGTAAAGACATCTCGAACTCACTTTGCATCTTTTTAGAAAATTTCTTACTTAGTCGATTATTTTTTCTACCAAATATTATATCATCCACATATACCTCAACGCTTGTTAAATTATCTTTATCTATTTGTACATAAAGATCGCTATCAACAATACCTTTCTTGAACCCTTGTTGACGTAGATATCCATGAAGATGAGCATACCATGCTCTGGGAGCCTGCTCGAGACCATATAGAGCCTTCTTTAACCTGCAAACATAGTCTTCTTTTTATGATAGTAGAAAACCTTCAGGTTGTTCAATGTGAACTTCTTCTAATTCGCCACTCAGAAAAGCTGACTTGACATCCATTTGGTAGACTTTGATTTTTATTTAACATGCATAGGCAAGAAACATTCAGATGGCTTCAGTTCAAGAATCTGGTGAAAATGATCATTATTTACTTCTTCATGGTTGAAAGTTTCTTCTTGTTCTAGAATTTTCTCTGTGTTTTTTTCAGCCTCTGTCTCAAGTTTCAAAGATTCTAGATCCTCATCATTATTCGTTAGAACACCATCTTCATCAAATGTAACATTTATGCTCTCCACTATCTGTTTTTGTCTTATAATATAACATTTACAGGCCTTTATTTTGCGTGAGTAACCAACAAAGATACCTTCATCAACACGTGATTCAAACTTACCCAAAATTTGATCTTCTCTTTTGATATAAATTTTGCTTCCGAAGATTCTAAAATATTCTACATTAGCTGGTTTTCCTTTCCATAATTCATATGGGGTCTTGTTGCAATTATTTCTGAGAAGACTTCGGTGTATAATGAATACTTTCGTATCAATTGCTTGAACTCAAAATTTTTCATCCAATTTTGAGTCCTTCAACATTTATCTAACCATTTCCTGTACGGTTCTGTTCTTTCTTTCAACAACTCCATTTTTGCTGAGGTGGTCGTGCTGTTAAAAATTGTCTTTTTATTCCATTTTTGTCATAGTATTGCTGAAAAAATTTGGAAGTGAATTCTCCGCCATTATATGATCTTAGACACTTTATTTTCAAATCAGTTTCATTTTTTACCATCTCCTTGTAGATCTTAAAGCACTCAAATGCTTCAGATTTTTTCTATAAGAAACTGACGGCTATCATCCTAGTATAGTCATCTATCATTAACATGAAATATAATTCTCCATCTAAGCCTTTTGTTCTCACATGACCACATAGATCAATATGTATCAATTCCAATGGATGTGATGCAAAGTGTTCTTTTTTTTTATGATTGGAATTTTGTGTGCTTTCCGTGCTGACAGGCCTCACACAGCGTGTTGGAAGGTTTTGAAAATTTCAGCATTTCTCGTACTAATTCCTTTTTTCTTATCTTGGAAATATTGTCAAAGTTTATGTGACCCATTTGTTTGTGCCATAACCATCTTTCATCTTCTTTAGCTAGTAGACATGCTTTAGTTGCTTCATTCATAACATATATTTCATTGGAACTCGACTTGCTGTAGCCACAATTTTACCATACTTTCCTTTCTTGATTTCACATTTTGTGGAGTTGAATAGCATTGTGTGTCCTTTATCACACATTTTTCCAAGACTGCACAGATTGTGATTCATGTTTTCAACCAATAGAACATTATTGGCTAGAACATATTTGCTTCCGAGAGTGACGGTACTTGATCCTATAACATTTGAAGATCCATCATTTCCAAAGGATACAATTCCATCCTTCTTCTCTTTCAGAGATACAAATTTCTTTCTATCTCAAGTCATATGCATTGAGAAAACACTATAAACATATCACACATCTTCGTTGTTTTGAGACTTGAGAGCGAGAGCACAATTATCAGTCTTCTTCTTCTTCCATGTTTGTTCGTTCTGTGGCTTCGAAGATTCTTTTGGAGGATTTTCAAGTGTATGGTCTCTAGCTATGTGTCCAAAGTTCTGAAATTTTTAACATTCCATATTATTTCTTAAATGTTCAAATCTATTGATGTTTCATTGAGCCCTGGGAGGTTCATATTTGAAGGATCTCCTGGAATTGTATTGGTTCCTAGGGTACGCGCGACATTTTATAGCTTTATGACCAAATTTTCCACATGAATAACAATAGCCATGAAAAATATGTTGGTACCTGGATGGAAGGCTTCGTTGAGGAATTTTCTTCCAAGGATATTCTTGCAAATATTGTCCAATGAAGTCTACATGCATTTCAGATATCATAGGTTCATTGTATTTTTTTGTAGAAGGTCCTGCTTCTTCTTCTTTGTAACCGAGGCCAGTTCTATCGTTGTAAGATCGTTGATTATTGATGAGTTCTTCCAATTCCCTTGAGCTTTTGTCATAGTTTTGATCATTTTTTCCCTTCTTCACTTCCTTACGTAGCGAGACTACTTCGACTTCAACTGCTTCCACTTATTGGTTGCTTTCTTCCAACTTCTTTTGAAGTGACTCTTCAATACATTTGTGTTCTTCAACCTCAATTTTGAGACCTTGAACTTGTTCTTCAAGAGTATTGGAACAGATCTTCTTAGCCTTGAGCTCTTTTAAAGTCCGATTGCCTTCTTAGGAAATTATTATATGGTCAACCCTAATTCTTCGTTGTTTGATACCTCTTGTTTATTGTGCTTGGCCATAAAAAATACTCTCTCAATGAATTATTCTTCATTGTCACTGTCTTCATCGAATGATGAGCTATCTTCTTTACAGAGAAAGTTCCTTTTGGATCCTTTCTTTTTTCCTTGCTTGTTGAATTTCTTAAAGCCTTTCTTTCTTTTTGAGTTGCCATCACTTCTGTTCAGACATTTTTCTGCGAAATTCTGAACCTCACCATAGCCGAAACATATCATTGGAAGCTTACCTTTGAATTTTCCCTTACCAATTTTTAGTTTTCTCATAAAGTAAGCATATTCTTCATCTAAAATACCTTCTTTATCATCTCCCTTTTCTTCACACTTGCAAGTGCATGTATTTTCAATTGAAGGTTGTTTGTCCTTATTGGTTTTATTAGATGCAACGAATGCAGTTTCTAGATGTGAAGTACCCTCTTGTTCATCAAGTCTCATTTTCATATGTCATGAGAACTCCATGTAATTCCTCTTTGCTGAGTTTGTCCAGATTTACACTGTATTCTAAGACCGATACCTTTGGGTTGAATCTCCCTGGTAACATTCAAAAAATCCTTCATATAAAATTCTTCTCATCAACTGGCTCTCCAAATCCTTCCAGAGTGTTGGTTATTTCATCAACGTATTGGAAGTATGCAGCAATGTTGCCATCTTCTTTCATTCTTAGTTGCTCAAAATTTTCTCTATAGATTTGAAGCTTTGCTTCTTTGACATTTGAATCAGCTGCATATATATTTTCAACCTCATCCCATACATTTTTGGTGGTTTTACAACCCAACACCTTATGATAAGCAGATTCAATAAGTCCACTAATAATAATATTCTTTTCTTTTGCATCATTTACCAAATTATTCTTACCTTGTTCATCCGTGGTTGGTGTAAAGACATTTTGAACAGTGTCCCATACTTCATAACCTTGCACCAAGAGATAGACCTCCATTCTTCCTTTCCAGAGTACATAATTATTTTCATTGAACAGAGGTACACCATTCTTGGTATGCTCCATGATCTCCTTCCAACTGTTAAAATGCTATTGAAGGAACCAAGCTCTTATACCAATTGTTGGAAATACTAAGAGGGGGAGTGAATCAGTATTCCTTTCATAGCATTAGTTAATCTTCAATTATTATCAGTGTTTGTACAATGATAGTAGTAAACAAAAGGAACACAAATGCATACAGTTTTTAAGGTGGAAACCCACTCTGGGAAAAAAACCACTTGAATGCTTTTCTAATAATTCTTTAATATTCAACTCCAACTGAAAATAAAGCTCCAACTTCCTAGAATCTTGAAAAGCATTCTTCTCCAGCTCCCACTGGATGGACGCTCCAATGCTCGAGATTCTTCAGTATTCAACTGAACGAATGCCCCAACACCCAATGAGCTACAACTCACCCTAGCACCACCCTAGCACCCTATAGAAGAATAAAACAGGAATGGACTCTCGTACCAAGGAAAATGGTCCACTTTACAATGATATAGAATGATGTAGAAGAAGAAGAAACACTAGACCATAACCCCAACTATGACACAACCACCTAATGATGATCCTAAACCTCTCGACATTGCCTCTTCAACTCTTGGCAGATAGACACTTGCACAATTTTTACAATGATGCATTTACAATGACTTAGTACAATGATACCTTTACAATGACTGTATGTAGTGCTGCCGACTTGAAGATTTCAGGTGTAAATATCTTGTTGCTATTCTACACCTTGATTGCTACTCTTTTCATGCTACCCTCTGTTGCACCTTGATTTTCTTTTCTTCCCTAGAAATTATGTTCCTTTGCAACCCTTGATAACACATGATCTATCTTTTTCTTGCCTTCTAGGAGCTCGATATTTAATCTGGTGTATCTCTGTTATTTCAGATCCCCAATATATAATTTTTGGTCCTATAGTAGGCCTCCAAGTCTTCTTTCCAATGCCATAGGTCTGACCCAATTTGGATTCTTCAAGTGAGATTTATGCCCAATCTCTCACAATTCCCTAATTATGGACTAGTTTAGTAGAGCGAACTTTTATGGAGTTCCACGTGTCACTCTTTCTTCATTTGGCTCTGAAATTGATACATAGAAAACTAAATTTTGTGCATTATCTTCCACTTTTTACAGAATTCCAATCTGATACTCAAAAAGAGAGTTATGATGATTTTCCCAAGGTCACTTCTTTGAGATGAAGTTCAGGAGCATGCAAAACACTCACTTCCACAGATCATATCTCTGACAATATTGCACCTTGATCTGAAATTTGTACAGGCGTTTCCTCAGGATTTACCCTTCGCCTCATAAAAATTTTAGCTTCTGAACCTTTGTATAAAAAACGTTATAGTGCAAATTCCACGATGACCTGTTTCAGGTAGCAAAATCCCTACAAGAGGAGGAGATGAGGATCACAATTTATATAAATTCTTAGGTTGAGAGGGACTTAAACAAGTGAACATGGGAGGGATTTTAGGAGGTTAAAAATTATTAATTATTGACTTTCCAATGACCCATGACACAACCCCATGGGGTTTTAGCCCACTAATTGGGGCTACAAAATTCAAACATGAATATCTCTCAAACCTTGAAGAATTACATGGCGTGCCATATATCAACGGAAACATCTCAACAAGTAGAAACCATAAAAAATATTCTTGACCCAGTATATAGTAATATTTTAGGTCAAAATTCCCATGCAAGATCGAGGTAGCCATTGGTGCTGCTTGGGTTGACATCAATGAAAACCACTGATCAACAATCTCCACCTTTGGCATTGATGGAAACAAAATTACTCCCCTTGTGATCATGACACCTCTTCCTAAACATTCTCTCCCCATTTGACATCAATGGAAAAGGCAAACTCCCCCTGACACACAACCATTCTGCAGACCTATACAAACTTTCACTCCCCCTTTATATTCTGAATAAGGAAAATATAATGAGGACTTGGGAAAATCCCAAGCTTCTGGAGAAGATATTCAAATGTTTCATGAGGTAAAGGTTTAGTGAGGATATAAATGATTTGTTTTTTTGTACCAACATACTCAAGTTTGATATTATTTTCAGCGACTTGTTCTCTAAAAAAAAATATATTTGATCGGAATGTGTTTTGTTTTTGAATGCATTACAGGATTCTTGGAGATGCTGATGGAAATGGTGTTGTCACAGTATATGGGAATAGGCTCACTGAATTGTACTTGAAGATATTTCAAATTTTTTTTCATCCAAAGGACTTGAGTACAAGATGTTGCCGCTGCAATGTATTCTGCTTCCGCTGTAGATAACGAGATTAAAGTTTTATTTTTTCTCAAAAATCATCAACGCTTCATGTCCAATATGCATCTGTAAAGGCTTGAATAATGAGATTGTTACCCTTGGGATACCATAAGAAATATTCTTTTGTGCCCCTTAGACATCGAAGAATTATTTTGACGACAATAATATGTGATTCGTTTGGTGCTGCTTGGAATCTTGCTACTTGTCCAACTGCTTGCATAACATCTGGTCGGGATGTTGTTACATCTAGAAGAATACCAATCATATATCTGTACAACCTCTGATCCACATCATTAGATGAGTCATATATGCTTAATTTGCAACCTATTACCATCAGAGTAAGGACGAGTTTGTAATCTTCCATTTTGAATTTCTTGAGCATTTCCTTGACGTACTTGGCTTGACATATAAATATTACTTTCTCTTGCTGAGATATTTGAAGCCCTAAGAAGTATGTCAGCTCACCAAGTAAAGTCATATTGAACTCAATTTTCATCTTTGTAGAAAAATTTCTTACTTAGTCGATCATCATTGCAACCAAATATTATATCATCCACATATACCTCAATGATTGTTAAATTATATTTATCTATTTGTACATAAATATTGCTATCAACAATACCTTTATTGAACCCTTGTTGACATATATATCCATGAAGACAAGCATACCATGCTTTGGGAGCCTTCTTGAGACCATATAGAGCTTTCTTTAACCTCCAGACATAGTCTTCTTTTTATGATAGTAGAAAACCTTCAGGTTGTTTGATGTAAACTTCTTATTCTAATTCGCCATTTAGAAATACTGACTTAACATCCATTTGGTAGACTTTGATTTTTCTTTAACATGCATAGGAAAGAAACATTCAGATGGCTTCCATTCTAGCAACTGGTGCAAATGATTCGTCGAAATCAATTCCTTCCACTTGTGCATAGCCTTTGCAAACCAATCTTGCTTTGTTTCTGGTAACTTGTCCGTCTTCATTCAATTTGTTCCTGAACACCCATTTAGTGCCAATGATATTTTTATCTTTTGGTTGTGGAGCTAATTCCCAAGTGTTATTCTTCTCGATTTGATCCAATTCTTCATTCATAGCTGCTACCCGTTCATTATGGCTGGCTTCCTCAAAATGACTAGGCTCAAAGGTTGCTAGAAAAGAAATGCGAGCTTGTTGTGATGAACGAAGTTGTCGACCTTCATTTATGTCACCAATGATTTGATTTGATGGATGGTTCTTTTGAATCCATTATTTTTTTCTCTTTGGAGGAGCTTCTTGTAGTTGTTCTGGTATATCTTGATGATCATTATTTACTTCTTCATGGTTGATAGTTGCTTCTTGTTTTAGAATTTTCTCTGTGTCTTTTTTAGCCTATGTCTCAAGTTTCTAAGATTCTAGATCCTGATCATTATTCGTTTGAACACCATCTTCGTCAAATGTGACATTTATGCTCTCCACTATCTGTTTTCATCTTATATTATAGCATTTATAGGCCTTTCTTTTACATGAGTAACCAACAAAGATACCTTCATCAACACGTGATTCAAACTTACCCATATTTTGATCTTCTCTTTTGATATAACATTTGCTTCCGAAGATTATGAAATATTTTACATTAGGTGGTTTTCATTTCCATAATTCATATGGGGTCTTGTTGCAATTATTTATGAGAAGACTTTGGTTTATAATGAAAACTTACATATCAATTGCTTGAACCCAAAATTTTTGATCCTATTTTGAGTCCTTCAACATTGTTCTACCCATTTCATGTACGTTTCTGTTCTTTCTTTCAGCAACTCCATTTTGCTGAGGTGTTCGTGCTGTTGAAAACTGTCTTTTTATTCCATTTTCGTCACAGTATTGCTGAAATAATTTGGAAGTGAATTCTCTGCCATTATCTAATCTTAGACGCTTTATTTTCAAATCAGTTTCATTTTCGACCAACTCCTTGAAGATCTTAAAGGACTTGAATGCTTCATATGTTTTCTTTAGGAAACTGATGGTTGTCATCCTGGTATAGTCATCTATCATTAACTTGAAATATAATTCTTCATATAAGCCTTTTTTTCTCACAGGACCACATATATCAGTATGTCTCAATTCCAATGGATGTGATGCAAAGTGTTCTTTTGTTTTAAATTGGAATTTTGTCTGCTTGCCATGCTAACAGGCCTCACATAGTGTGTTGGAAGGTTTTGATATTTTCGACATTTCTTGTACTTCTCCTTTTTGCTTATCCTGACAAGATTGTGAAATTTTATGTGACCCATTCGTTTGTGCCATAACTAGCTTTCATATTGTTTAGCTAGTAGACATGCTTTAGTTGCTTCATCTAGAACATATATGTCGTTTGGAGCTCGACTTGCTGTAGCCACAATTTTACCATACTTGCCTTTCCTGATTTCACATTTTGTGGAGTTGAATAGCATTGTGTGTCTGTGATCACACATTTGTTCAACACTGAGTAGATTGTGATTCATGTTTTCAACCAATAGAACATTCTTGGATAGAACCTCTTTGCTTCCAAGGGTGACTGTACTTGATCCTATAACATTTTAAGATTCATCAGTTCCAAAGGATACAGTTCCATCCTTATTCTCTTTGAAAGATACAAATTTCTTTCTATCTCTAGTCACATGCATTGAGAAACTGCTATCAACATACCACACATCTTTGTTATTTTGAGCCTTGAGAGCGAGGGCACAATTATCAGTCTTCTTCTTCTTCCCTGTTCGTTCGTTCTGTGGCTTCAAAGATTCTTCTGGAGGATTTTCAAGTCTGGAGTCTCTAGCTATGTGTCCAAAGTTATAACATTTGTAACATTCCATATTGTTTCTTAAAGGTTCAAATCTATTGATGTTTCGTTGAGCCCTGGGAGGTTCATATTTTAAAGGATCTCTTGGAATTGTATTGGTTCCTAGGGTACATGCGACATTTTACAGCGTTATGACCAAATTTTCCACAAGAATAACAATAGCCATGAAAAATATGTTGGTACTTGGATGGAAGGCTTCGTCGAGGAATCGTCTTCCAAGGATGTTCTTGTGAATCTTGTCCAATGAAGTCTACATGCATGTAAGATCTCATAGGTTCGTTGTATTTTTTTGTAGAAGGTCATGCTTCTTCTTCTTTGTAACCAAGGCCAGTTTTTTCGTTGTAAGATCGTTGATTTTTGATGATTTCTTCTAATGCCCTTGACGTGTTGGCATAGTTTTCGACAAATTTTCCCTTCTTCACTTCCCTACGCAGTGAGACTACTTCGGCTTATAATGCTTCCATTTCTTGGTTGCTTTCTTCCAACTTCTTTTGAGTGTCTCTTCAATACATTTGTGTTCTTAAACTTCAATTTTTAGAACTTGAACTTGTTCTTCAAGAGTATTGGAATAGATCTTCTCAGCCTTGAGCTCTTTTATAAGCCTGATTCCCTCCTTGGAAAATTCTTCTATGGTCAACCCTTCTTCTTCTTTGTTTCATACCTCTTCTTTATTGTGCTTGGCCATAAACAATACTCTCTCACTGGATTCTTCTTTGTTGTCACTGTCTTCATTGGATGATGAGCTATCTTCTTTAGAGATAAAGTTCCTTTTGGATCCTTTCCTTTTTCCTTTCTTGTTGAGTTTCTTAAAGCCTTTCTTTCCTTTTGAGTTTCCATCACTTATGTTCGGACATTTTTCTGCGAAATTCCCAACCTTACCACAACCGAAACATATCAATGGAAGTTTACCTTTGAATTTTCCCTTACCAATTTTTAGTTTTCTCATAAAGTAAGCATATTCTTCTTCTGAAAGACATTCTTAATCATCTCCCTTTTCTTCGCACTTCCAGGTGCATGTATTTTCAATTGAAGTTTGTTTGTCCTTATTGGTTTTCTTAGATGCAATGAACATAGTTTCTAGATGTGAAGTACCCTCTTCTTCATCAAGTCTCATTTCATATGCTATGAGAACTCCATGTAATTTCTCTTTGTTGAGTTTTTCCAGATTTGCACTGTATTCTAAGACCGATACCTTTGGGTTGAATATCCCTAGTAATGTTATAAGAATCTTTCACATAATAGTCTTCTCGTCAACTGGATCTCCCAATCCTTCCAGAGTTTTGGTTATTTCATCAACATATTGGAAGTATGCAACAATGTTGCCATCTTCTTTCATTCTGAGTTGCTCAAATTTTTCTGTATAGATTTAAAGCTTTTCTTCTTTGACATTTGAATCACCTACATATATATTCTCAAGCTTGTCCCATACATTTTTGGCAGTTTTACAAGACAACACCTTATGATAAGAAAATTCAATAAGTCCACTGGTAATAACATTCTCTTCTTTTGCATCATTTACCAAATTGTTCTTACCTTGTTCATCCGTGGTTGGTGTAAAGACATTTTGAACATTTTCCCATAATTCGTAACCTTGCACAAATAGATGGACCTCCATTCTTCCTTTCCAGAGTGCATAATTATTTTCATTGAACAGAGTTACACCATTCTTGGTATGCTCCATGAACTCCTTCCAGCCGTTAAACTGCAATTGAAGGAACCAAGCTCTTATACCAATTGTTGGAAATACTAAGAGGGG
The DNA here is from genome assembly GCA_034641835.2 of Pinus albicaulis. Classification (NCBI taxonomy): domain Eukaryota; kingdom Viridiplantae; phylum Streptophyta; class Pinopsida; order Pinales; family Pinaceae; genus Pinus; species Pinus albicaulis. Next base: position 1,392,222,545 of record CM076580.1, read on the forward strand.
GGTGAATCAGTATTCATTTCAAAGCATTAGTTAATCTTCAATCATTATCAGTCTTTGTACAATGATAGCAGTAAACAAAAGGAACACAAATGCACATAGTTTTTAAGGTGGAAACCCACTCCGGGACAAAAACCACCTGAATTCTTTTCTAATAATTCTTTAATATTCAACTCCAATTGAAAATAAAGCTCCAAATTCCTACAATCTTGAAAATAATTCTTCTCCAGCTCCCACTAGATGGATGCTCCAAAGCCCGAGATTCTTCAGTAGTCAACTGAACGGATGCCATAACACCTAATGAGCTACAACTCACCCTAGCACCACCCTACCACCCTATAGAAGAATAAAACAAGAATGGACTCTCGTACCAGAGAAAATGGTTCACTTTACAATGATATAGAATGATGTAGAAGAAGGAGACACACTCGAACATAACCCCAACTATGACACAACCACCTAATGATGATCCTAGACCTCCTGACACTGCCTCTTCAACTCTTGGCAGATATACATTTGTACAATTTTTACAATGATGCATTTATAATGACTTAGTACAAAGATACCTTTAGAATGACTGTATGCAGTGTTGCCCACTTGAAGATTTCATGTGGTAAACCTCTTGATGTTGTTCTACACCTTGATTGTTGCTCTTGTCATGCTACCATATAATGCACCTTCCTTTTCTTTGCTTCCCTAGAAATTCTGGTCCTTTGTAACCCTTGACAAAACATGGTCTAAATTTTTCTTGCCTTCTAGGAGCTAGATATTGAATCTAGTGTATCTCTGTTATTTCATATCCCCAATATGTGATTTTCGATCTTGTAGTAGTCCTCTAAGTCTTCTTTCCAATGCCATAGGTCTGACCCAATTTGGATTCTTAAAGTGATAGTTATGCCCAATCTCTCACAATGCCCTAATTATGGACTGGTTCAGTAGAGCGAACTTGTATGGTGTTCCACGTGTCACTGTTTCTTCATTCGGCTCTGAAATTGATACAACGAAAACTAGAATCCGTGCACTATCCACCAATTTTTACATAATTCCAATCCGATACTCAGAGAGAGAGAGTTATGATGATTTTCCCAAGGTCACTTCTTTGAGATGAAGTTCAGGAGTCTGCAAAAATACTGACTTTCACAGATCATATCTCTGAAAATATTGCGCACCTTGATTTGAAATTTGTACAAGACCTTCCTCAAGATTTCAGCTTCGCCTCATAAAAATTTCAGCTTCTGAACCATCGTAGAAAAAATGTTATAGCAAAAATTCCATGATGACTTGTTTTAGGTAGAAAAATCCCTACAAGAGGAGGAGATGAGGATCACAATTTATATAAATGCTTAGGTTGAGAGGGACTTTAACAAGTGAAAGTGGGAGGGATTTTAAGAGCTTAAAAATTATTAATTATTGACTTTTCAATGACCCATGCCACAACCCCATGGGGTTTTAGCCCGCTATCTCAGGTTACAAACTTCAAACATGAAAATATCTCAAACCGTGAAGAATTACATGGCGTGCCATATATCAATGGAAACATCTCGACAAGTAGAAACCATAAAATTATCCTTGACCCAGAATATAGTAATTTGGTAGGTCAAAATTCCCATTCAAGATCGGGGTAGCCCCTGGTGCTGCTTGGGCTGACATCAATGACAACCACTGATAAAAAAATATTGTACTAGGAGTACAATGGTTACAATCTTTGGGGATGGTAGCTTTTAATTTTCAAGAATTTTTCTTGAATTTTTTTTCGGAAGGAAAGGAAGTTGAATTACGGGGTATCGTAGTGAAGTTAGGAAAGATAATAAGCTCTAATGTGATTATAAAGCTTCTGAAGAAAGAATAATGAGGCATAATTTCACAATTATGCTCATTAGAAGTTCCAACATCAAAATAATCTATTTCTCTAGATCTCCAAAAAGTCTTGGACACTTGTTCCAAGGTAGTTGAAACTCCCAAAGGACTCACACCTATTTGTGATCATGATCATGCTATTAATTTGATTCTAGGAAGTGTTCCTCCAAACATCAGGCCTTAAAGATATCCTTATGTCAAAAATAGCGAAATTGAACGTATGATTACAGAAATGTTAGAGACTGGTATCATTCAACCTTGTCAAAGTTCTTTCTCTTCTCTAGTAGTATTGGTGCACAAGAAGGATGGATCATGGTGCATGTGTCTAGATTATAGAGAGCTCAATAAACTCACTATTAAAGATAAATTTCCCATTCCTGCGATTGATGAATTATTGGATGAATTACATGTAGCAATTTATTTTACAAAGTTGGATCTCCATTCAGGATATCATCAAATTATAATGAAGACTAAAAATATTCTAAAAATAACATTTTGAACTCATGAGGGTCATTATGAATTTTTGGTCATGCCTTTTGGCCTTACCAATGCATCTTCTACATTTCAAGGGTTGATGAATTCCATTTTAAAACCCTTCCTTGGAAAATTTATGTTAGTATTTTTGATGATATACTAATCTACAACATGTCTTGGAAGGATCATGTTTAACATGCTGACAAGGTGCTCAAACTATTGGAGGAGAAACAATTATATGCAAAACCTCCAAATGTTTCTTTGGATTACAAGAGGTGGAATATCTGGGTCATATTGTATCTTAGGAGGGTGCTAAGGTAGACCCTAACAAAATTTAAGCCACTAAGGAATGGAAAGGCCCCACAACCATAAAGTAGTTGCGATGATTTCTCGGGTTAACAAGGTATTATCGAAAGTTTGTTAATAATTATGGGAGAATAGTAGCACCTCTAACAACATTATTGAAGAAATATGCATTTTCATGGACTCCTGAAGCAACTAAGGCTTTTTAACATCTTAAAGAGGCAATGTGCCAAGCACCGATATTAGTTATGCCAGGCTTCACAAAAACCTTTATTGTGGAATGTGATGCCTTAGGAAATCGAATTGGTGCTATTTTAATGTAATAAGGAAGACCCATTGCTTTTGAAAGCCGTCCAATCAAAGGAAATTATTTACAAAAAGCTATTGATGAGAAGGAAATCTTGAAAATACTACACACATTGAAGAAATGGAGAACTTACCGAATGGGAAGACACTCCAAGGTAAAAACAGATCATGATAGTCTTAAATAAATTTTGGAACAAAGAATATCTTCAGAAGAGTAGAAAAAATGGGTCACAAAGACGTTAGTTATGAATTTTAAATCATCTACAAAAAAGTGAAGCTAAATGTTGTTGCAGATGCACTCTCAAAAAAGGATGAGGAGGTGGAAGCATTGATTTATGCCATTTCTATTATCCAACCAGATTGGATAACCGAAGCAAGGGAGGAATGGGAGAATAACTAAGAAGTGTGGACACTCATTCAAAATTTGCAACAAAATATTAGTACATCTGATACATTTAGTTGGAAAAATGATTCCTTATGGTACACAGATCGCTTATATCTTTGTAAGAATTCCCAACTAAAACAAAATATTCTTTTGGAATTTCACACCTCTCCCTTAGGAGGACACTCAAGATTTTTAAAAAATTACCACAGGGTGAAGAAATATTTTTTTTGGGATGGCCTTAAAACTGATATTCAAAATTTTGTGGTGGAATGTTTTGTTTTCTAGAAAAATAAAGTCGAGACAATTAAGACCTCGGGTCTGCTACAACCTTTATCCATTCCAAATAAACGTTGGGAGGAGGTTTCAATGGATTTTTTCACAGGTTTACCCAAGTCTGAAGGAAAGAGTGTCATCATGGTGGTAGTTGATGGAATTACCAAGTATGCATTATTTTATGCATTATCTCATCCATTTAAAGCAGGTACAGTTTCTACTGCATTTATGGAAGCAATTCAAAAGCTACATGGAAACCCAAATATTATTGTAAGCGACAGAGATCCCATTTTCACTCGAAATTTTTGGATGGAATTATTTTATTGTTTGGGTACTCAAGTAGCTCATAACTCATCTTATCATCCTCAATCCGATAGGCAAACTGAGATAGTCAAAAAATGTTTGGAAGGATATCTTAGTTGTTTTGTATCTGATAAAAAAACACAATGGGTCAAGTGGTTACCTCTGGCTGAATGGTGGTATAACACTTCCTTCCATACTGTAGCAAAAATGACCCCATTTATGGCACTTTATGCATATCATCCACTGTCCATCACATCATCTTTAAGAGAAAATTCTAAGGTTTAAGCAATGGAATATCACATCGAGCATCAACAAAGTGTTCTCCAACTCTTAAAGGATACCCTAAATTTGGCACAAAATTGAACGAAACAACAGGAAGATCAACATCACAACGTGAGAAATTTTCATGTAGGAGACTGGGTATTTTTACGGCTACAACCATACAAACAAATGTCCCTCAAGCAAGCTAAGAATGATAATAAATTATCGGCAAAGTACTATGGTCCTTACAAGGTGTTGCAAAATATTAGTACTATGTCATACAAATTGGAGCTTCCTGCTTCTTCCCGAGTGCACCTAGTTTTCCATGTTTCATGCTTAAAGAAGGTTATAGGTGAAAAAATTATAGTTCAAATAATATTTCAAAAATATGATGAGGAAGGAAAAATGATATTAGAACCTAAATCAGTCACGGAAACAAGAACTCGACAGCTACGAAATAGATCAATTTCAGAGTATCTCATAAAGTGGAAGAACTTATCCCCTAAATATTCCACATGGGAGGATGAGAATTTTATACAAATGAATCAAAAACTACTCAAGTGTTAAGGACTACACTTTTTTTAAGGAGAGGGGCATGTTAGGTCCCTATATTACTAGTGTATTCCCTTATTGTTGTTAGAGTAGCCCCCTTATTGTTATTGTTGTGCCCATGTAGTCCCCATATTGTTATTATTGTGCCCCATAAAATCCCACTATTGTTATTGTTGTTCCCTTACATCATTATTGTTAGGTAATCTAAGATTACATTATGACCCCATGGACTCTTATATATATAAAGTGGGTTTTTTCATTTGTATCATCTAATAATTGTTCATTAATGTAATGTAAAGGAGGTTTCCCCCTCGAAGTGGCTGATTTCTAAGTCGTTGATCTCTATTCTCTTCTATTTTTTGAGTTTTTTTCATAACACTAGTGTTCAACAGTCCTAAAGGATATTATCCCTTGGGTGCTAATTCTTAATCACTCTATAACTAGAGGCTTGGCTAGGGGCCAACCATATTAGGGATCAAATAAATATATTAATTTTTTATTCAAAAATCGTCCAATACACACAATGGTTTGGGGGCGCTTAGCTCTTGGGTGCTAATACTTACGCACCTCATTACTAAGAGCTTGAACATGGGGCTTACCATATCAAATATTGTAAAAAATTGTGAGCATCTGCATTGAAAACCATCTAATTCTCTATGGGCCCGACGGGAGGAACCCTGTATTCGAACTTTAACTCAAGTGCCTTTAACTATTGCATAAAATTTATCCGTTAATTGATGCATATTTGTCACATCTAGCCCAACCGGTGCCACATCACCCTAAGCCGCTCTCTGTTAGAAACCTTGAGCACTACTCTGAGGGGGGGTGTGAATCAATAGTGTGCCTTATGATATACTTTTACCAATTTTAACTTCTAATTGATTTATGCATTAAATTAACTAGCCACACATTAATAAATCATGACATAAGAAAATAATAAAGTGAGTAGCTAAACCAAAAAAACAATAGGAGAAACAATGTGCAACACGACAATTAACCACATGAGAAAAAAATTATATCTATTGGAAACCCCTTCGAGAGAAAACCACTCTTGTTGCTACTGCACTGCTCCGAATCTTCTATTATGTGTCAAGAAAAAAAAATATTTTACATAGATTGTTGACTACAACCAGCTAGGATACTCAACCTCGTATACAAATATTTATCCACCACCAGCCAGGAGACTCGATCCAAAAAATACAGTGAGTTGGCGACCACTAAATATTCTAGCTACCACTAGGCAGAGGTGACCACTTTCGAAACACTATTATTAGCATCCACTAACATGAAATCATTTATCCAAGTTAGAAAGCACCAACTTACTAGAGGCCACCCCTAAACTACTCTATGCAGACCTTGATTTCATTCATTTCCAAATTGGATCACCAAGACACTATGATCAACAAGACTAAGATTTGCAATATCAAACCCCAATAACAAGAAAATATCATCAACAATAAAAAAAAAACAATAGTATAAATATCCATACCACACATGAATCCTCCTTCATGCTCAATTTTATAGACATCTCTAACAAAAAATAAATAAATATGAACACAATACTCATCCCTCAACACTAATTTGCAGATAAAAAAAAATTGTATCAACAAACTCATCAAACCCTACAACAACATATAAAATATTATGTCACATTTCCAGTCACATCATTCCCTGCACAAAAAAAAAATTAGAATGTAGAAATAGTAGCCTCTTGTGAAAATTCTTCTTTTGTCATCAATCTGAACCACGCAAGTTATATAATTGCTTCAGTTCTATGATGTAGGTTTTTGATTTGCTCACTCCATTACCAATTTAAATCATGCACTAAGGTATCTCAACTCATAATTATTTTTATATAATTCTTCCTCTTTGCATAACTCTCTCATTCTCAATCACAGTAACCAACCATTTCTCAGATCCAAAATGAGATATTTATAAAGTGGTGGGAGAATTCCACTTCTAGACTGAGTTCATAGGTTCACCAATTTGAAGAATCCATCCATAACCATCAATACTTATGAATTAAAGTCATTCACACCCAATGAAGGACTTCATATACCACTTTCAAAATTATCCAATTAATTTGTAATCTTTTGGGACTTATCAAGTCTAAATACTTCTGATGTGTGCGAGGAATGCAAAGAATTTATTGTGTAGAGCCACAAACACAGGGAAAACATTAGCAGATCTTGGATGAAAGGTTTACAACCACACCCATAACACTCGTATGTCTCAGCTGAAAGCTTACAATCACACATAGGACATTCTCTCTCGGTGGTTGGGGAAGAGAATAGGAGAAAACAATAGATCTTCAACTCAAAATCTCTGCCAACTGTTTGTAATCCTTATTCAACACATGTACACACCTCCAAAAAATTTCCAAGCTCAGTGACACCTCCACAAATAGGTTAAGCATCACAAAAAAATGCCACCACCAAGTTGACCTAGAATCCAACAAGCCAAGGGTTGACATGAGTGTCAACACGTCATCTACTCTCCTGCACAACCTACACAACCTGAAACAACTATGTGCAACATTTTATTACCTCTACAAGAAACCGAATATGCTATGACATCAATTGATAAAATAGGCCAAGCACCTCTGCAATAAGTCACGAACATGACATGATGACCTAGTTTTCAAAACTCATAAAAACAGAGAAACATCTATGCATCAAACCACATAAATTCCACCATCTAGACCATCATAAGGTTGACATTAATTAATCATCTATAATATTCCAAGGAATCATCTAGACCAGCATAAGGTCGACATCAATGCATCATGTAGACTGTCATAAGGTTGACATCAATGCCAACAAAAGATAGTTGTAACCATGAAAAAAATGCCAACACCAACTAGCTGTAACCATGAAAACCATATTTCCAACAATGCCCCCCCTTTGGAATTGATGGCAACCACACACAATATCTAGACCAATCTTCTCTTCTTTAACTCCCCCATTTAACATAAATAGCAAGGGGTCAAATCCATTTGATAAGGAAGCAAGAACTTTGTAGCATAAGCCCAAGCATTGTAGCATCTGATATTTACATTGATGAATAGGAATGTACACCAAAAACTATCCATGCCTCTCACATAAATAGCAACACGCTACATATAAAGCGTTTACAACAACCAATATCCTAAGAGAAACATGTCAAATCAATCAACTCTAGTAGCAACAACAACACACACATGAGGAAACCATAAGCAACATCAATGAACAACAAATGTGACATCTATTAGCAAAACACATGTCCAACATTCATAGCATAGCATGAGGCACATCATGAACACCTTCATGTATATCATAATTCCAACAATGGATGGCTAAAGTAAACAATAGAAAATGAGATTCTCCCCCTGAACATATGCCATCTCCAAGATCATATCTAGGTTGTAGTAAACCTCTTCCATTGCAATCATTGCTTCCTTAATAAAAAGAATCAAAATGTGTACCATGACTCCATATGACCATGACAACTAAAATATAACATTGTAAATACATGGTTGTAGAAATGACACAAGACCTCATACATGACTATAATATGACCTCATGTCTCTGTTTTCACTCCACTAGAAGAACCACTGATGGAGACAATATAAGTACATGAATTCATGAACATTTTACATGGATTTATCAATGAAGTACATTGCTGATATGATATCTCCTATGGACCAATGAACCAAAAACATAGCATAACATCATTGGTACAAGATCATTAGCCCATACATATGGCTGCAATAATACTTCACGAGACTCCTATAAAACATGTCTATCACCATGAAGACTCAAACCACTAATAACTAGACTCTGAACCAACATAAAATGATGTGACAATAATAAGTACATGGATATAATGATGAGCATATAACAGTCCACACATGGATGGTCCATGTCTCAAGTCACTCTATGGATGCACATGCCACAATATCTCCAGGCTCATGTTAGGGTAGTTGAAAATTGATCAATGAAAGTTGAAACAAGGCTGATATAACATGTATTTCCATGCATAAACAATAAATACACCAACTGCAAGAAAAATTAGTGAAAATAAATAGAATCATAATGAATAAGCCTTGAAACCATAGAAACAAACATAGCCTCCCCTAAGAAAAATATACCTCATATGAGTATGTTGATCCCACTGATCTTAAAAATGCATGGAGGCACATGAAATTATTTATATTTTGCTGCTACAACTTGTACATATAACATGCTACCATATGTGATATGTATGTGAAAGTTTGAGAGTTTACGATAAAATTTGCAAGTGAAAAGATTAGGGTTTTTAAACACTTATGTCAGTTTAATTAACACATTAACGTTATTTAAAACTCAGTTTTTCAGAAATTAAAATTAAAGAAGACATCAATACAATATACACAAAACAACAAATGATGAAGGAGTTCACCCCTCTTAGGCTACATCTCCTGGTCCAACTTCCAATGGTTGGGCCTCTTTCATTATCCTCAAATTTTTGTGTTTACATGAAGTCATAGTTCTGATGATGCTAAAACAATGTCTCCAATGGCTCCATAATAGTAAAAAACCCCTAGCTGGCCTCTTTCTGCTCCAAAAGAGGTAAAAAACTGAATGATTTATGCTCCAATGAAGTTTTCTGCTAACTATCCTATGATTCACACTTCCTTGCAATATGTTCTACAATTTCCGCCTTTCATGATCACGTGGAGCGTCAATTTTGCCCCGCATCGGTGAGATTTCCGTTGCAACAAGTGTAAATTTTCAAACCGTTAATCTGCCTCGGTTGACTTGTATCTGGCTAAAAAGGTGCCACTTGGCATCAAATACGTCATTGATATTAGCTCGTACATTTTCTCGCCAATTCAACCATATGGTTGAACACCGGTTGAGTTTGTGGGTTGGGGGTTAATGAAACCACCTAACTGATTGTGCCATAAACCGTATTGGAGACCACGTATGTGATGAATGTAATGCTGACCCCTGAAGTCCAAACATCAACCTTCGTAGACCCCAACCGTGGCATAACATGTTACCTCCATTGCTTATGTGATCACCACCACCATAACTATTATTGTAATTGTCGGTTACATACCCCACCAAACCTTGGATAAGGGTTATATGTTAAGGTATGTGATGGTGTATTGTATCGTCCTCTCCACTGAATATATATTGGAATACACCTTTGGAATATGGTTTGATATAATGTCTTGGGCTGGGGTTAGCCCTTGATATTGGTTGGTGGACTGGGGTTAGGGGTTAACCCCGGTCCCCACCCCCAAACTTACATCACATAAAATTTAAATAACGTTTAACTGCTATAGAGGTTAAGAACCATCATAGTGGAGTTGGTAGAGGTATTTTTTGGTAGGTGTGAGGTTTGAAAATCAAACCGAGTGGGCTGCTCGACCTCCATAACCAAATTTTGGTTGGCCATGAGGAGGCGACGTGGCAGCCACTGGTTGGCCCACGTGGCACTCCCTCATTGGGCTACCACAAAAATATTTAAACCAATAAAATTCAACCAAGTTTGAACCAATCAGATACTTCCACATGTCAACCATCGATTAACCGATGGAGGATCAGTCACCCTTCCAAGTCATGGTCCAGTCAATAGTACGGACTGTTGACCAGACATCCCTCCAACTGAAATCCAATTTTTTTAGTTATTTCCCAAAACAAACAGAAGACGATATCAGGAGCATGAGTGAAATGAATTGTGTTTCATTAAGGGTGACAAGATCTACACTTTGGCACTGTTTTCAAGCCATTCTAAGCACTTTCTTGATCCACTGGATCATTCCTCCCCATTAGAAGCTTTTGGACCCAAAAATATCACTTTCAGTTAACAAACATATGAGGGTATAGTTCACTCACCCTTGCAATCTCAATCCATTTGGCTTTGATTGGATTTTTTTCCCTTGAGCCCCACACGAAGTTACTCCACGTTCCATCATTTTTAAGTCCTTGTTTTTCCGTCAAGGATAGCGTCTTGCTGCAATTGTTCAAGATATTCATGAGAGAAATATTCAATTGAAGGAATATGAACATTATTTGCTTCATATTCAATCAAATGAGGCTCATATAATATTAAATTCTCAACATTAACAACAACATAAATTTGTATATATGAAGGAAAATCCAACCTGAAGGCACTGTTATGAATCTTTTATAGAATTATGAATGGACTATATCGAATTGGTTTCATCTTTTTACCTTCTCCTTGGAGTCTCTCTTTGATAATGTGAAGCCAAACTTCATCACCGACTTAGAAACTATGATATACACGATGCTTATCATGTCTTGTATTGTACTTGAATTGAATCTTCTCCAACTATTCTTGAAGTATTTGATGTACCAATTGAACTTTTTCAATGAATATTTTAGCTTTCTCTATGTCACTATGACCATCAATAGCAACATGTTTCCAAAAGATAAAATATAAAGGATATTTTGGAAATCATCTCGAGCATGCCTAAAATGGCGATGTTTCTGTCAATAAATTCTTGGCTCGACTGTAGCATGATGAATATAGTAGAAATGTTCATCCCACAATTTAGGATGCTTGCTACAATACCCATGAAAAAGATGTATCACCTTTCTCTTCACCACCTATGTTTGGCCATCTATTTGCAGATGAAATTTTGTAATATTTTTCAATTTTGTGTCCATAAGTCCCCACAATCTTGACCAAAATTTCCTGATAAAGCGAGAATCTTGATCACTAACCATGGATGTGGGCAAGCCAAAATGCACCCATACATTCTGAAAGAATAACTGAGAAATTTTTTCAGCTGTAACCTAATTTTTACAAGGCATCAAAATATACATTTTGTTGAACCTATCCACAACTACATAAATATTGAATCATGGCCTCTCCTAAACATAGGTAGACCTCCTAAAAAATCCATAGAAACACTATCCCATGGATGAGAAGGTATTGGAAGTGGTGTATACAATCCCAACTTTTTGTTGCTAGGATTACTGACAGCACATAATGAACATTCTCTTACAAATCGTGACACACTTTCAAGCATACGAGGCTAGTAAAAATACCTCTGTAATTGTGCCACTATCTTACCTACACCGAAATTACTAGCAATAAGATAATTATGCGCTTCCCTTATGATGTTGACTCTCTCTCCCTCTATAATACAAATCTTTCCAAGATGGTACAACAAGTTATCATGCACATGATAATCCAATTCCTCTACTTGGTTACCTTGACACAAGGTCGCATATACATCTTTGAAATCACTATCTAAAGCATGTTGTTCAATGTAGCTCTCATGCATGACAAAATTATGCTTAAGAATAATGGATGCACTAACTATTGGTAAAGAAATCAAATCAACAACCTTGTTATCAATAACTTTTGTATACCTTATCACCAAGTGGAATTGTTGAAGAAATCTCATGTGTGGAAAGTGCCTTGCTTGCCGGAGCTTTGTTTGTGATTTCAAGTATTGCAATGGCTGATGATCTGTGTGAATGATTATTTCCTTTCCGATCAAGTAGTGTTTCCATTTTTTCACACTTTGCACCAATGCATACAATTCCTCGTCATATGTAGGATAGTTAATCACTACACCATTAAAATTTTCTGAATGAAAACAGACAGGCTTACCATGTTGCATTAGGACTATGCCCATGGCATAGTCACTTGCATTAGTATTTATCTCGAATGATTGTCTCAAGTCGGGAAGTTCAAGTACAAGAGCTGAACTGATATTTTCCTTCAATGCATCAAATGATTTTTGTTGTTTACCTCCCCATTAAAAAACCTGCTTCACACTTGTAAAAGCATGCAATGGAGATGCCTTGGAAGAAAATTTAACAACAAATTTTCTCCAATATTGGGTTACTCCCAAAAAACTTCTAACCTCTGTCACTATTTTGGGCCTTGGCCAATCAAAATGATATCAACCTTAGAGGGATATATTTTCAACTCACCTCCTCCAATGATATGACCCAAGTAGACTAAAGAAGTTTTTCCAAATTCACATTTCGACATCTTTAAAAAAAAATATTCTTTCTTCAAGACATCTAATACTTTCTTGACATGCATGAAATTTTCTTCATGGGACTTGCTAAAAATTAATATGTCATCTAAGTAGACTATCACAAATTCATCTAGAAAAGGCCTCAATACATCATTCATCACAAACATGAAAGTAGCATGAGCATTACAATTCCTAAAGGGCATAACCAACCATTCAAACACACCTTTCTTTGTTTTGAATTTTGTCTTCCATATGTCTCCTTCATCGATTTTGATTTGATGATAGCCACTCCTCAAGTAAAACTTAGTGAAATACACAAAATATTTTAATTGATCAAGTAAATCATCATTCCAGGAAGTGGGTAATGGGTTTTTAGCATAATCTTGGTTATTGCAAGAAATTCCATGCACATGATCCATGTTCCATATTTCTTTGGCACCAAAAAAATAGGTGATTTAGAAGTGCTTGGTCAAATGATCCCCTTGTCAAGCAACTCTTGGATTTGTTTTTTAATTTCTGCATTTTCCATCACTGACATTGTGTACATGCCAATGTTAGGAATAGGAAAATATTGTTGGAATTGGATTTCATGTTGGATTCCCCTTTTGGGAGGAAATCCCTTAGGCTCCCAAAACATCTCATCATACTGGTTAACAACCTCAACCAAATCATATTTCAAATTTGTTTCAAAACCTTAAAAGACTTCATTATCAACATCATTCTTGGGTTTGATCATTAGAAGCACAAAATTATTGCTATATTTAACAAGTCTCTTCATTTGTTTGAAATTCACAAGTGAAAGGTTTATTTTCTTGCGATGTGCTCTAAAAATGTACTCAATACCATATTTGAATAAGTGATATTTGTTTTCATGGAGATGAAATATAACTTTCCTGTCATAAAGATATGGGCTTCCCAAAACAATAACACATATGTCTAATGGCACTACATCAAGTTCTACCTCATTAATGAAGTTTGTGGTAATGGAAAATTTCAATTTGTATTTTATAGTTACTTGTAACTTGGCATTGTCACACATCCAAACTAAAGGATATCGTTTATGATGTGGAATGGTTTCCAAATTCAATTTTTTGACAATGTTTCTAGAAATGAGGTTTTCTTGTAAGCCACTATCAAATAGAGTGTCAATGTTGTTATGTTTTGAGATGACTCTAATATGGAAAAGTTATATTCTTTATTTTTTCACTTTAAGTTTTAGTGTGACTATTTGAAGAACCAGTGCTAGCAATGGATTCCTTACCTTTCAATCCCATAGATCTGACCTTTGTTTCATATCCCGAATCGGGTCCTAAATCATGTTGTGTAGTTGCAACTATATTTTTCTTTCCTTTTTTGTTAAATTTTTGCATCTCATCTCAAGATGAAGTTTCCAACAGTGATATTCATTGTGACCATCCTTTGAACAATTCTTGAATGTTAATTTTTCTCCCTCTTTCTTGATGGAAGCATTCTTCTTCCCTTTTCCTTTGAGCTTACCCTTGCATTTGTCTCCTCCTTTTAAATGTATTTTTTTTACCCCATTTAGAGATGTGTTTCCTGTACACAAACCCCATCTAAAATTGTAGGGTTAAAAATGAGAATAGTATGTCTCAAATAGTTATGAAAACCTCCAATGTATTTTAGCAAAATATATTGAGATGAAAAATCTACACCTAATATCAATGCTCTTCTTCTGAACTCTTGAGTATAAATTTGCACACTTTGACCTTTTAATTGCCTAAAGTGTTTCCAATCCATGATTGTTGGCTTGAGGGGTCCTGACCCAGGTTCAAATTTTATGGATAAACCAACAAACCCTCCAACTACTAGCCCTTTCAGCAATGACCTTCTTGCGCAGATCAAGGTATCACCCGAAGCAGTATGGGGGGTGTTGGAACTAGGTTTGCACACCCTGAGGGAGAAAATAATGAAGTGTTCCTAAGAAAATCAAATGCAAACTTATATCAATCATAAACAGATGTGCGCAACAAGATAAGGAAGAATCATATAATGTGCACAATCCTTAACAGAATAAGACAGAGTCGCGGATTAATTTAGCACAAATAAGCATAACAGAACCAGATCTAGATATAAATAATGTAATTACGTATGTAGATTATTGATTATCAATAAGCATGCATAATTGATATCCTCACATAATAATAAATAAGTAACAGAAAACAATGTGATATCAACAAAGAAAAAATAGTAAATAACTTAGATCAATAACAGAGTAAGTTTGCCAAAATTTGTCCTTTGCATTACTTCAGATCCTTTCAATACATATCAGAATTTCCCTTACATATACCCTTCCACGCACATAACCAGCAAAATCTACACACAACCAGTAGGAGCCTTTCAACCCAACCCAAACAAAACCCTTCACAATGTATTACAGACACATACTTATCAAAAAATTACATTCATGAACTGAACTACTTTCCTTAGCCTCAATCTATCTATTTATATTCCTCTTTTTCGCAGACGCTATTTATATTCCTCTTTTTCGCAGACGCTATTTATATTCCTACACCATGGTTTGAGGCCCACGGTTTACCCTTAAACTTATTTAAATCAAAATTAGGGACTTTGACCCACCCCAAAGCCCCTTGACTCATTCACGCATTGTGCGTATGCAAAACTTATACAAAATTACATCAAAAAATGTGCCTCAGGGGACCCCGCTCCAACAGGCCCCCGACATAAGTGTGTGACTCATCCTAAGTCACTCAGGCGCCTGCTCCTTGATCTTGGCTTGGAGCACCCTGACATAAAATTTTAGAGGGAGCACTAATTTTGAGCTTTGCACTATAGCGCCCTGCACTTGCTGAACCAAATTTTATGTGGTGGGCCCTTCAATGGCCATATCTATGTTGCGCTAAGTCTACTGAATAGTATTCAAAGTATTATCCAGCATCTGTGAAATCTGAAGAGCTTCCTCAACCCACGGTTGCATGCATGCTTCCAGAAATTGTCCTAATCTTCAATCTATGTTTATATTGTTCAGCACTCCTGCAGACGAGAAAGGCATTGTGTCAGAATCAAGGTTGACGCCACTGTCCTAATCTCTTCAAACTGTTCTTCCTTTTGATGGAATGCGTCGTACAACTTCTGAACTGCTAGATCATTTTTCATTGATGTTCATACACTCATGGCTTCATCTAATAAAATGTCGCACTGGGTGACTGCAGCAAAGATACTATCTCTAGCTTGCTTTACTTTGGCTGTGTTATGTGGATAAATCCCTCTTGCAGACAAGAGTGATATCCCTAGTATCCTACGGATAACTAGAAACAAAAATCCATTTGTAAATCATTTTCTCTAGATTTTATGTGATTCAAAATTATTATAAAAAAAGAAAGAGGACATGCTCCTATCTTGAAATTCGACGTTTGGTGCAGCCTTTTATCCAATCACTCCAAAGAGGCTTCTTCAGTAAGTAGAACCTGCAGTCAAAGACAAACAAAAGAATTAAAATCACCTGAAACATATAATAATAGAGAACATCTAATCTAACTCAGTGATCAATGAATCCAAGTATTGAATTATTCAAATAGACACAAGAACAACTCAGTGAGAAAAGGAGATCCATATGTATTATCTTAAATGAAAAGAGTAACTTTACAACCTGATGCCTTGATGTCGTACAAGTTCCTCCTGGGGTCCTGAACAACCGGTCCGCCTTCAGATTGACAAGAATTATTCTCTCTGAAAAAGCATGAAGTTATGGACATGAGTGTGTGATCATTCCCATACCAATAATGACTAGTGTAGAGAGTATGCTCTCTTGGGAATTTCTTCAGCAACCAATATGTATGTCTACTCTTGAGACGGAAACATGAGATCAATTTATAGGGAAATGGAGGTAGTTCAGTTCCATGAAAAGGGGGATGGATTCCTCTCATGAAGGGATTTGAGATCCATATACCAAGGGATAAACTCCATGAGTGAAGGGATAGAGCTCCATGAGTGGAGGGATAAAGCTCGAACTGATCGTGCCTCTAGAAGCTTCCAGTTGGGAGAATATTCATCCAAATGGGCTTCTAGAACTTACTTTTTCCTTTATTTGACTGTTTACGAGGGTTTGTAGGTTTTATAAGCAAAACGTGCGGGATGTGCCACAAGCTATAGAACAAATATCTGTGGATTCCCAGGAAAGAGCTAGGAAAAGTGCGAAGTTAGAATTTTTAGGGTTTTAATGAGATTTTCTCCAATTCCAAGACTTGGTTTAAGAACATTATGGTTTTTGACCTCTAAGGGAGCACAATATAGGTGATGAAGAACCTATATAGACAGTCAAATGTCATGGTGACAAAATAACATGTAACAGATTTCCCCCTAAAGTGTGAAGTCTAAGGTAGTTCTGAAGAGTGAAGTGCTTTATCATTCTGAGGATTGGATTGTGAACACACCGGTTGAAAACCAGTAAAAACATTCAATGCAAGCATATATGTATCTCATCGCTGAGGTAGGCATTCCCATACTCAGATCAAAACTAACTAAATGTTCTGGTACATAAATTATTTTAAAATTACATCAATAGTAAACACAGTATGGACGTAGCCATCTGTCATAAATAGTCTACTATATCATGAATAATAAAACTCCTCGTAGCCTGGATGGTGGAAACTAGATCCAGGGTCTTGATTTCCACTTCCCAAACTAGTATGATTATATCATGTAATTGATTGTGTCGAAGTCGAACATGGTAGAAACCACTTGATTACCAGTTAATGATGTGGATTGTTAACAAGTGTGAGAGAAACCACCAATAATGACAATGGCTCTCAAAGTACTCAGTACAATCCACGAAGTGTGAATGAATGATTTGTAGTTAAACACTTCACAGAATCATTTGATCGAAGGTCAATGATGCAACCTGCTGTCGAAGGAGAGAAACCTACCATTAAGGCATGAAAATCCCAAGGTACTGATAGGATTCTAGATCAACTTTCTAGATGATGAGTTGTCGTCGATAGAAAGTGACCCATCGTAAGAAATCCCACGACATGAAACCATTAGATCAAGTTTTGAAGAATTATTTGTAAGGACTGACTCAGGGATGTCAACGCAAATGGAGATAAATGTTTGCAATGAATGGTTTATTTGAACTGTCTCTTGAACACATAACGACACTGCAGATGGCTTGGTAATAATTGACCTAAAGCTAATAACCAGAAACTGGCAGAAGACTTTCAATGTGGTTTGATTAACTGTTAGACAAAGGATTTTCCCAACCCAGATACAAGTGTAACAAAAAGTGCCGTGTTCAAGAGTGGTATACTACTTTTAAAACAAGGGTGACAACTGGATTCCTTTTCTCTTTTTCCCCCCACCATTACTGGAAAGTACCTCTTTATTTTTGACAAGCTTGAGGAGGATAAAATTTTCTTGTTGTATAAGCTCATCCTTTGGATGAGTCCAACTTAGTATTAAAATCGAACCCTGAGAAGGAGTGGTTCTTTCTTGTTTGTAATCGACAAGTCCTTTACTGTTAAATTTTAACGAGTCTCGTATAGGAAAAACTCAGTGTTTTTCAGTTTTATGGAGTCAGAAGAAAAACATAAGAAAACTTTGCGGTTGTAATTTTTTGTAAATTTAGTCTCTCAAGCCCGAAAAAGGATAAAATAATACAGGAGAGAACTCTATTGAACATGTTTAGTCAACATATACCTTTTTCGTAAATAGTCCATTTCAATCTGGAAAAGGGGTAAACTTATACTGAAAGGACGACTGTTCATTTCCTTTAACGAGTTCGAATAGTCAAGTACTCAAAGATATTTTCATGTTTAGAGAGTTTGAAAAGGGCTTAAAAGATAATTCCAGGGTTTCTCTTTTTCGTAATTTTCAAGAGCTCGAAAAAGTGATAAAAGTATACTCACCATCAAAATAATTCTTTTTCACCAAAAACATGTAATCTGCACAAAAACTCAAAAAAATAAACATACTTGCTCCAAAGAAGTAAAAATATCGAAAAATAAATTTTTAAAGTGAAAAATAAATATAATATTTTATTCATTCAAAACATTAAAAAAATGAGTTTAACAAAGTCATTTTCACCTTTTTTCTTTAGAGTTTCAAATTGAGAGCTTTTGGTAAAAAAGTTCCGGAGTTGATAATGGGAGAACCGACTGCTCAAATTGTGATTTGTCAGAACCAGGTAATCCACATCACTCTTATCTTCATTTATATCCGATTAAATTCTCTTTTTAGGCTTTAAATTCTTTTTTTAGGGAGAAATTATGTTCAAAATTGCGCTCTCGGGGGTCCGCAGGTCATGCACGCATTACCTGCAAACCCTGATAATTTTCTAAAAGGAAAATTATCGAGCTTCTGTTGTTTTTGTGTGGATCCCGTGTGGATGCCAGCACTGTCTCGGCACAAAAACTGCAAAGGCACCATGACCAATTTAAAATTGATAAATTCTCTCAAAAATGGTTAAAGTTTCCCACTCAAATAGTTTCTAACCTCCAAATGCGTCCATTTGCAGAGTATTTCACCATGCTAGAGTGGAGAGAATTTGAGCATGAAGATATAGACAATGAAGCCATGAATAGTCCTCAAACAATGCGAGTGGTTAAAAATCGTGATTTGTATAAGTTCTGGGTGATTCAAGGTATGAGAGCACATGTAGAGCTGATGAAATGGTTAGTCAAAAAATGGGATGTTCAATATTAGTGCTTTATCATTGGCGACCATCGGCTCAAAATCAAGCTTGAAGATATTTATTTTCTCACCAGATTGTCCAAAAGAGGAGAAACCATATCCTTGTTTGGAGCTAGACAGGGTGGCCTACCCGTTGTTAGTTACAAAGAAGAGTTTTGCAGTGATGCAACAGATCCAAAGGATAATCGCATAGACATAAAGACTATCTTGCGACTTCATCTCAAAGTAGTTGCATTCACAGTAACCAAACTGTGTGGAAGTACAGCTCCACATGTAGCCACTAAATCTCAAATGAAAACTGCGATAGAGTGTTTCAGAGGCGCCATTTTCAACTAGTGCGAAGAGGTATTGGCCAACATGAAAGGCCAACTAACCAGAGCAAAAAATGCAAAGTTAAAAAACTTTCGTTATGGCACCATCCTGATTTCTTTTGCTTTGGAGAGAATCCCACTTCTTTCCCCTCAGCTTATTCTAGTAGATTGTGGGGAGCCTAGAGAACCTCAGATGGTACGTTGGGTTGCATTAATGGCCCGCCATGGTGGCAACGACAGTTCAGTAGTTCGGTTCACTCTGGCGTACTTTATGTGGCTACAGAATCAAGTCTTCACCATTGAATACTTCCCGTATACAGGTATAGATTTCATAGGTGATCCTGAGATGTCCTTGTCTCCAGGGGCATAGTGGGACGAATCAGATAAGCGAATCATTTTATGTGTTTTAAATCTAATTTTTATTTGTTTTTTATCGTCCAATACTAATAACAAAATTTTAAATGCAGATGTTGGTCCATGACGACCACCTACACTCTGCCGCTTTGAAAGGTGGCAAGTAGAGCTTATAGTACCACCATAGGATCACGCAGAGATCCTAACTTATATGGAACACAACTTGGAGAGGTTAACCATAGATATTTTCGAGACAGGGACAGATGACATTCCTCTCTGTCTTCAGAGACATGTTACAGGTGTACCAGGACAATTTAGGATATTCTTGCGCAAGGTGGCACATGCCATAGTCTACTACCATGATCATCATCACGGATAGTGGATGATCATCATGGATTGACATTTTTTTTTGTATCAGTATCTTTCATATCATAAGGTGTTTGAACCTATGATCACAAATGATGTAATATTTTTTTTGAAAACAAACCTTTCTATGATATTACTAATTTCTCTCACTATCTTATTCAACATATATCGAATGTTGTTTTGGTTTACTATTTTAACAATGCAAATGTCAATTTAGAACACGATTAGCTAATTCATCAGCCAATGTGTTTAAATTTCTTGAAATGTCTTGATATTCGATGTAATCAAACTGTCTTTCCAAGAGATGAACCTTTAAAAATAATCTCAATAATACTTTATTTTTAATTGCGTATACTCTGTTTAAATGTAATACAATGAGTTCTGAATCTAACCTAATGATCAAACGTCGAATACCAAATGAAATGGAATCATATAATAACTAAATGATTGCGCTATATTGTGCAATATTTTTCTTTGTTTGACCAAGGCTTACCCCATGCATAGAAACTAACTCATTAGTGGGTGAATAGATAACCCAAGCTGCGGAAGAAATATTCTGTGTACTATGACAGGCACCATCAGCAAAACCAATGTACATTTGAAGGGATTTCGACATCTAAAATATCAAGAATAATCATGAAAAGCAGTGATAGTAGTAAAAACAAACTTAAACTAAGCACACTTAGTTAATATAAGGTACACTAACTAGAAATATAACTAATATACAAGTGAGATCTTCAAACGAGAATCAACCATAATATCTCTTCAGATAAGACCATTTCTGGGCTTATCTAAAGAGACCTCATCATAATCAGTCAATTCATAGGCCCCTTTGGCAAGCACTCGCTTGAAAATATAAGGACCATGCCATATTGGTTCGAATTTCCCAACACCTAGCTTATCATTAACTTGATCATATACTAAGACTTGGTCACCTTCTGAAAAAACATGAGGTGTAACACTTCGATAATACTGATATTTCACACGTTTCTCATGAGCTTCAGAAATTAATGCAGCGGTGTGCCAAGTCTCATCTAATTTTTCTAAGTACAAAAGGCATTTTTCCTCTTCAGAGGTAGCTGGTACTAACTCTCTGGCTAATTGGAGTGACGGTATTTCGCATTCAATGGGTAACACAGCTTCTAAACCGTAAACCAGTTGAAAAGGAGTGAACCTTGTAGCAGTTTTTGCTGATGTTCAGTATGCCCATAGTTCCGAAAAAAGCATGGTATGCTAATTTTATTTGTGAGTTCCAATAATCCATTTGATTATGGTGGTTAAAAATTTATTAATGACTTCAACCTGACCATTAGTCTGCGGGTAATATGGAGTAGAGTTATCATGGCGCAGGCCAAGTTGATCGAAAAGTTTGGTCATCATTATATTTCGAAAATGAATCCCATGGTCTGTGATAATAGCTTGGGGTACTCCGAAACGAGCAATCACATGATTGAATACGAACGTAGCTGCAGTTTTTCCATCTGTCGCGAATGTAGGCATCGCCTTGGTCCATTTGGTAAAGTAATCTATAGCAAGAATAATATACCCATGCCCCCGTCTGAGTGATGGTTGTGTGTAATGAAATCAATGCCCCATTTCGGAAAAGTACCGACAATAATTATTGGGTGAAGAGGAGATGGTGGTGCACACATCTTTCAATCAAATATTTGGTAGTTGTGGCATTTTCGGATCGTGATAATACAATATTTGAATAATGACAGCCAAAAATAGCCAGCGCGCAGTATCTTTTGGGCTATGGCATACCCAAACATATGACCACCACACGCTCCAGAGTGGCAGTCATTCAAAACCCTTTCAACCTCTTCATGAGTTATACAACATCGAAAAATAGAATCCGCACAATGACGACAAATGTGTCTCCAACAATATTGTATTGCTAAGATTGATAACAGATTCTCCATCGATTTGAACATGAAAGAACAGGGTGAATGGTTTGGGTTTGAAGATAAATGATGATATCTCCATACCATGGATCTAATGTACTGATAAGAAACAGAGGTTCATCTACAATGGGATGCTCTACCACGGTTTTCATCTCAGTATTGGGAAAGTCACACATAATTTCTGCAAACACCAGTGATTTATTTGATTTATATTTCTCGAATTCCAAATAAAACTCTTGTAGGATCACAATCCATTTAGAGTATTTTCCCCCGAGTAATTTTTTTGTCAAAATATACATCATCGGGTTTCAATTAGATATCACAGTTGTATTTCGTAACAATATGTAGTGACGAAATCTTTGGACAGCTTGAACTGCTGCCAAGGGAAATTTTTCCACATGTGAATATTTAATTTCCGTCAGACTTAGATTTCGACTTAGATAGTAAATCACATGCTCATTGTGAAATTCATCCTCTTGTACTAGAACCATTCCAATGGTGGAATCAGAGACTGCTAGGTATAAAAATTAGTCCTGGTTGTAATTGGGTGGATGCAATAATGGTGCATGGGTTAACACATGTTTTAGAGCATCAAAAGATAGATCAACGATCTCATCCCAAATAAAAGGAACATTTTGTTTCAACAACCGGGTAAAACCTTTTGTTAACTCAGCATAGTTCAAGATAAATTTACTCAGAAATTTTTCTTTCCCTTGCAAACTTTGGAGTTGGCGAAGTGTGGAAGGAGGAGGTAAATTAATGATGGCCTCAACCTTCGAGGGGTCGACACGAATGCCAACCTTCGAAACAATGAATCCCAATAATAATCAAGATTTCACACAAAAAACACATTTGTTCAGATTCAAATGAATCTTGTAATGCCTACATCTCATAAAAATTTCTCACAAATGAGTAGGATGATCTTCCCTGTGTAATGAGTGAGAAGGTAAATCATCAAGATAAGACTGCAGCATATGTTTGATGTCATGAAAAGCATAATACATTGCCCTTTGAAAATTTGCACTAGCATTATTTAATTCGAAAGGTAGTTTGCAATAAGAAAATGTTCCCCAAGAATATATGAATGTTGTTTTTGTTTGATCGGCAAGGAGTATGTTGATTTGACTATATTTGGAAAATCCATCCGTAAATGAAAACATTTCATTTCTCGCACAATCATCAATTATTTGGTTGATATAGGGGGTAGGATAATTATCTTTTAGACATGCTTTATTAATATCCCGATAATCGACACATACAAGTATAGTCCCTTGTTTCTTGGTAACGGGAACTATATTAGATACCCAATATGTTAATGGGATTGGATAAATAAATATTTCTCGCAATATTTTTTCAACTTCAGCTTTAATAGCAGCAAATTTTTGTCGATGTATCAAATGTAATATTTGTCTAATAGGTTTTGCATCCAGGTATGTATTTATTTCATGAACAACAATCTTTGGATCAATTCCTGGCATCTCTTCGTAGGACCAGGAAAATATGTCTCGAAATTGTTGAAATAGGGATTTATGTGTATTAATTTCATCAATTGTATAAGAAGTGCCTATATGAGTGTTTTCAAAAATTCCAGGTTTAACTGATATGTCAATAGGAACAGTTGTAGAAATGTTTCCCAAATTAATCTCAGAATGCGAATTTGTAATCGCTATTGGATTCTATGGTTCCTTGACATAATCAATTGTAAAAATAGACAAAAAATCATTTTCAAACCTATCAAGTTCAGGTAAAAACGAAGATCTATGATGTAGATCATCACAGGGTAATTCATCCATAGAAAAAAATTCTTGAATACTTTCATTAGTATAAAACACTTGTTGAAAAGGATCGGAAATTGATGTCAAAGATGAACTTGATAGTGAAGAAGATTCTTTGGTGACCACATTCATTGGATCAGGTTTAGTTGAAAGTGCATTAGAAAGTGACTTTACTACTGCATATGCCATCTCAAAAGGACTCAAAGTCATCTCTCCATTGAAAGAATCCATTTCTGACTCTGAAGGCACTATCCAAGTGTCATCAAATGGAATAATTCTTGATGAAATCATATTGATGTTAGAAATGGTATGTGGTAAGTTGGGTGGAGGCATAGAAAAAGTTCCCATCAAAGCAGAATCCTTTACTAAACCTACACCAACATCTTCATAGGGGATAGTCGATTTTCCAACATGTTGGATACTGTCTGGAGAAGATGGGTCAGACGAATAATATGAGAACTGATTGATTTTCACACTCTTTCATTTATGTGGAAACATTATTAACCGAAATACAAACGAAATGATAACAGTCATGACATAATACCAACTTCGACCCAAAACAAGGTTGTAATCCAAAGGGGCATCAACTACTTCCACATCTAGATTAACAGTTTTGCCTTCTACTTCTATAGCTATATCTTGTAAAATTCCAAACAGATGGAATCCTTTCCATCAAAAGCTTTAAGGATTGTCGAAGATTGGTTGAGTGTCGGAGAACCAAGAGTTTTCCAATAATTTAATGAAATTATGTGCGTTGATGCCCCCTCAACAATTACAGTACGAAAAAATCATCTATTTTTTACTAATACCAGAATCTGAAAAGCCATTTGATGAGGGAGTCTCGGTGTAAAATTTTCTAAATTGAAGACCATGAGGGTAGAATCCAGAGGATCTATAGCTCCAATAGCTGATAAAAGTAATTTCATTTGTGCTGGACATGATTGTAGCACTTCTAAGGCCAACATTGTTGAAGGGGAAATTGCCAAGTCTTCAACAATGTTGTAGTTCTAAGCAGCTCTTGCATGTGGATTGAAAGCTGATTTTCGAAGTACACCTTTAGCAGGTGGTTTAATTAATAGATTAGGATTAGGTTTCTCGATATGAAGTAGATCAGAAATCGAAGGAGTTGTAGCTGGTGTTGAATTATAATTTTCTACCTCTTTACTAGTTACAGGATTTTTACTTCCATAGTCTTGCGATAGCGTCGCAACCATAACCTCAGACATCATTAAAATATCTGCTAATGAATGTGAAGAAGATCCTATCATTTTTCTATCTTGAGTAGGAAAAGGATCCTTTAAGACAACGAGTGTGGGCGAACCTTTGACGAATTTAGAGACCTTAGACTGATGCGGGCACTCTTTAGTAAATTCATCCTCGTCAAAGTTAAGACAAGGATAACGAGGTTTTCGTTTATCATCAGATGGTTCATTATTTTAATTTTTTCTTTGGGAGATGTAGTCTGTTTGATTTTATTCTTTCCTTTCTTCTTATTATCAGTTTTAGATTTAGTCGTAGATGAATCTATAACATGAATGTCGGCAGAAGTTTCAAGGGAAGAATCTCCTTTCGGTGAATCTTGTAAAGTTATGATAGGAGTAGTTTTTGAAGACTTATTCTTACTCTTATTTTTGTTAACTAAACCAATTACATCGTCTATAGCATGAGACCCTGAAGGAGTTGTAGTTATTTGACCAGGACGTGGTAAGTCAAGAATTTTTTCATATAAAGTACCAGACTATGTATATACAAGGTCTAAGTACTGAGCTTGAGAAATGACCTGTTCTTTAGTAACAACCCCTCCCTTAGCCACATCTTCACTGATATTTGGAAGTAATGATTTAATGAACCATTATGCCAATATCTGATCTAGAATAAAGACTTTCACTAAACGTCTTCTACATCTCCATTCATGTATGTGATCTGATATGTACATAGACGTAGACTGTTTTAATGAATTTAAAAGTTTCGTGCCATTTTCATATCTGATTGGAAGTGAATGTGGGTTAAGAAAGTTGTTGTTAACACGTTGAAATTGTTGAATGAGCCATGTGGTAGTTCAATATACAATTTTGTAGCTAAACCTATCAGTGTTCTCTGAAACAGTCATAATTGAATGGAATCATCAATCAAAGAGTTTGATGCGCACCAGAGGTGGTAAGTCATGACATGGTTGAGGGATCCTCTCCTGATTTACCTCCAAAATTAGGAATATCACTAGGAAAATTATTTGGCATTGGCGGCCAATACGGAAGATAATAGATCAGATCATTCATTAGGCACAAAAAATCTGGTAAATCCAAAGTTGTAATGAATGGTAGCCGATTATTAGGGTCCTGCTAAGAAAATTGATAACCTTGCGAAACTATACCAGTACCAGGAGGAGGATATCCAGGATATCCTAGAATAGCCTGTGCATTTGGGATTGGAATACCTCCTAGATAACCAGGATTAGCTAGACCATATTGAGGTTGAGATGGTATTTTATAAGTGTAACCAGGGTAAAGTTGATGTTGGTATACTAGATTTTGAGCTATAGGTCCATATTGATATTGCCCTTGATACGGTTGATAAAAAAAATGAGGTTGGCTTGTTACAATTGTACTTGTACCAAGTTGTCCCGTAGGAATATCAACAGTAGTTTGAATTGAGGTGATGTAGAAATAGGGGCTGAAGAAATTCCAAGGATAGGTGTGGTAGCTTGAACAAAATTTGGTGCAGCAGTTTGAGTTGGAGTTCTAGGTGTACTCAAACCAGGCAGGTGAACTGTACCAGGTGCAGATACATGTGGTATAACTTAAAGCATAGGTTGGACAGGTTGTTGGATTTGACTGTAACCAATTGGATTACCAGGTTGATTATAAGGTACTTGCATGTTTGGTTGCAAATTCTGTTGAATTTGTGATGGATCCCACACCGTTTTTACTCCAGGATATGCAGGTCCCATTGAATGTTGTGTTGCATAAGAAGGACCATAACCAGGTTGATAATTTAGAATGTACATTTTATAGTTGGTTGGATAATTCCCACCTCCCTGAAACAATTGTTGTTCAGTGTAGAATTGTGGCCCTAAAGGAGGTTGTTGTCGTTGGAAAGACGGTTGTGCTGGCATAGGGTACTATCCTTGAGGAGGTTGCGGACCCTGAATTGAGTACTACCCTTGAGGTTGATATTGTCCTTGAGGTATGTACTAGCCTTGAGGTATGTACTATCTTTTAGGTTGATATTTTACTTGAGATATGTACTATCCTTGAGGTTGCCCCCCAGGTGGTAAATTACTACCTTGAGATTGCCTCCCAGGCGGTAAGTTACTACTTTGAGAGTCAGGGTTAGGAATGTGTCCAAACATCATGTAAATGTGTTTCGCACACAAATTTTTGGTATGTGATTCATTTGGACCAAATGATGGTATATGTTTGTCGGGAGAAGGAGATGCTCCTGAGAAAGTACCAGAAAATGACTGGTATCCTGCAAGAACAGACGAACCACCATAAAAATATGATTCTAGCGATACAGAAAACATGGATGACTCACCAAACATGTTTAATGAAGGTCTGTAATTACCTCTTGGTATGTCATAAAAAAGAATTTGGGGTGGAAAATAGTTTAGACCAAAATTGTGTAGAAATTGTGTCAACTGAGAATACCAAGGATCTTGTTTGAAAGGACTATAGTAAATCGATTCACTTGGCCTAAGATCTAAAGATTCCTGATGTGAAGGAAGAACTACTTCTTCTATTGTTTCAATAACTTCTTCAATGCTAATAAGGCCAGGAGGAAGGTTCTTAGTGATGCAAAACTTCACTCTAGGTGAATCAACATGACCAGGGGTTGGAGTGATGAACTCTGAAGCAAGATCATATGTAGCAGGTTCAGTTTCTGGTTCAGAAATTTCAGGCTCGGTAACCGATAATTCACTAGTTACGGAAGCAAGTTCAACTAATTCAGAAATTGTAAGTTTTCCTTGAGAAATCTTTGTTGTTTGAGGTTGATCTACTTCGTAATCAGGATGAATAATTATTGATGTTTCCTTGTGTTCAGTTGATCCAGTCCCCGATGTTTATCCTTTCTCAGATTTAAGTTTTTCTAACTGGCTTGGTGTGTACTCAGGGGGTTTCCCCTACATTCTACATGATTTTCTAGGTAATTCAGCCGTGATTAAAAAATTTAACACACGAAATCAAAGAAAATTTCAAAAAATATTCTAAAGTATCTAAGGAAAAAATAAAATTGATCACATGCCTACAAAATCTAAGAGAGAAATCCACACAAAAACAGTATATTCCCACACTAAAAACACTAGTTGGTGATGAAATCCAACGTCATAGAATTTTAATGTAAAAATGGCAGTTGGAACTGTTACCCTGACAACCTTCTTAATGAAACAGTCTAGTGCAAGTCTCTCCAATTATACCATCTCGAAGTGAAAAGTACCCTCCGAAAAGTCTAAGTGAGTCTAGTCGACGTCTGCTCCAGGTAGAGTGGGAACTTCCTGTTGGCTCGAGGGATCTTGACCCAGGTTTGGATGTTCAAGGTTTTCCAACAAACCCCTATACTACTGGCCCTTTCAGTAGTGACCTGCTTGTGTAGGCCAAAGTCTCACCCGAAGTAGTATGGGTGGGTGCTGGAACCGGGTTTCCACACCTTGGGAGAGGGTAGGTAAGTTAAGTAGAGCTGCGTTCGACCTTATAGTGACTAGATCTTATATCACAGATCCTAGATCTACAAATTCCCTTCACGTCCACATGCGCAATAGCAATGATATTCACAGTACTCAACAGATCATGAACTCTTATAACGATAACGCAACTATTTATATGAAGTACAACAGAACAGACCCAGATCGCAGCATAAATAAGTAACACAACTATATTCGTAGTTTAAATCAATAATAAAGCAGCATATATTAAGTAACCAAACATCATAGATTCATATCACAGTAATTCGAGTGGATTCAGATATTCAACAATACTTCCGCATTCATTAATCCTTCCGATCTACTTACAATACCCCAAATCTCGACTTGCGCACATAGCAGCAGGGTGTGCACACAGCAGGATAGAGGCCCTCCGTGCACACAGCAGCAGGAGTCCTTACCTAAAAACCCTAACTAGATCTATTGATTCGCACTTAGCATCAATCTCTTGTCAAAAAGGTTCAACTACTTATACTATTTTAGTCTACGCATCCAATGGTCTGTAAACCGTGGTTTGCAGACTCTTGGTCTACCCTTGACCCATTTACAATGCTTTAGGGGCTTTGACCCACCCCAAATGTTGAAAATGGCAACAAGAAACAGTGAAGGAGGCCTCCTGAAACATCTTTCCTGATCCTAGTTGGAAAGTGATCACCTAAACTAGGTGGGGACCACACATGTGTGGTCCCCACCTAGTTTAGGTGATCACTTTCCAACTAGGATCAGGAAAGATGTTTCAGGAGGCCTCCTTCACTGTTTCTTGTTGCCATTTTCAACACTCCCTCTCAACAAGAAAGGACTGAAGGTTGCAGGGCAAATGCATGGAGTTACATGTCGCATGCAAAGAAAGTCCTTTCTTGTTGAGAGGGAGTGTTGAAAATGGCAACAAGAAACAGTGAAGGAGGCCTCCTAAAACATCTTTCCTGATCCTAGTTGGAAAGTGATCACCTAAACTAGGTGGGGACCACACATGTGATTTTTGTCGAAAAATCTATTTTTAGACTATGCCTATTTTTAGACATATGGAGCATGGTCCAGGGGTTGCAGTATGTTATTCTTGGAGTATTGGTCATGTTGGTAAAAATAGATGGACATCTATTTTTTGGACCTATAGGTCGAAGTCTAATTTTAGACTGCCTATCCTTAAAATAGGGAAGTCAAATATTATTTACCCTTAATAATATTTGGACTCTAAACTTCAGTTTACTCTCTTGGAGCACTTCAGTTTGACCCCCGGAGGTGGGGCATGCAGCTGCCAGAAGGAAATATGCTTTTCCTATGGGTTAGGTGAGCTAATGTATGGTTGACTTCAGTTAGAGCTCAAGTGGCGGAGTTCGGTGGAGTTGATGCGACAGTTAATGGAGGTGGTGTTCTGGTTAACTAGTTGAACTAGTTGTATTTAGTTTAACTGGCTAATACAATAGAGATGAGTTGTGTGAATTAAATAATTCAGTAATTATTAACTCATTATTCAACTAAATAACACATCATTTTAACTCAGTGCATGGACAGTTCAGTGGCGACAAGTGAAAGAGGTAGATGAAAGGGTTGAGTTAGCTATCAGTTGCGACATCAGTTGTGCATGAGATTTTCACCACACTTGGAGGAAATTACCAATGACAATTGCGCAGTTGGAGCCAGTGAGATTCGAACCTGGATCTCTATTTAGACCAGCCTTGATTGCGCAATAGAGGCAGAGAAGTAGTGGGTGTGTTTTGAACCTGTGACTTGTTCAAAACCAAGCTAGTTTTTGTGTAGCTTTGGGAGATAGTACCGAGTACTTGTGAGGAGTTTGTACTATGTATTTGCTGCATGTTCTCTCCATTTATAACATACTATAGCTGCGGGGTTTTCAGCTATAAGCTTTCCCCATACATACTGTGTTAATGTGTGTGATGATTTGATGTGCTATCGCTTCTATTCTTTCCGCATGTGACAATTAATTGTAGAAGAGATTATGTGTTATGCATGCAATTCGAAATTGATGTGTGATCAGGTTAATCTCCATTGAATAAGTGATTTATTCAGAAAATTTCTACATGGTATTGGAGCAATATTAATTGTCAAGATATATTACGGTGATTGCAAACTTATTTCCTCGGACAGAGCCTGCATACGGGCCAGATAGCCTCCGGATTCATCTTTCTTCAGAAAGTGAAAGGTATGGTAAAATCCCATGCAGTCAATCTCTGATTTGGAAATAATTTGTTCTCAAGTGTAGATCAGAAGCGATTGAGTTATCAGCTGGTGGTGAAATTCGAATTTGCAGATTTGTGTTCTTGGTGCCGCGGCGAAAATGTCTTTCAACGGTTTGCGACTCGAATATGCCTTGGAAGGAATTTCGAATTATGTTGCATGGAAGGACCACATGGAGGCTGTATTAGATGATAATGGGCTGTTGGAATTCGTGGAGAAAGAGATTCCAAAGCCTACTTCTAATGATGCTGCTGTTGTGGAAGCCTGGCGAAAGAAAAAAGCAAAATGTCGAAGGATTCTGTTGGAGGGCGTAAAGGATCACATTGTATCTAGCCTGCATGGAAAGGCTTCTCCATATTTGATGTGGAAAGCCTTGACAGATCTGTACCAAAGCAAGAGTGACCAAAGGAAGCTGGCGCTCAAGGATAGACTAAGAAACATCAAAATGGAGAAAGGCGACAGCATCGCAAAATACCTCACGAAGTTCACTCAGTGCAGAGATGAGCTGGGAAGTGTGGGGGTGACTGTCGAAGAAGAGGACTTGGTTGACCTGGCTCTCCTTGGTCTTCCGAAGGCTTGGCATTCCTATCAGGATAGTGTCAATGGTCGGGAGAAGTTTCCGGGATGGGAGCGACTGTGGTCGGATCTCATGCAAGAGGAGATCAGGAGGACTACCAGGGATGGATCTTCATCAAAGGTATCTGATGAAGAAGACTGCGCTTTGGCTGCCAAAGCAAGGAAGGGGAAGGGCAAGGAGAAGGCTTCTCAATCCGGTGCGGATGGTAAAGAGCATGACATGTCCAAAGTGAAGTGTTTTCACTGTCACGATCATGGACATTACGCCACGAATTGCCCAAAGAAGAAGAAGAACAAGCAGGCTGCTGGATCTGCAGCTGGTGAGGCTCTTGCCTTGCAATTTGAGCTGGACTTCTCATTTATCGCATGCATGTTGTCTAGTGCATTGGGATCGGGGTGGTATATTGATAGTGGCGCTTCCTTTCACATGACGGGAGATGCAAATCTTTTCAGTGACTTGGTGGAGAAAGGTCTCCAGATGCATGTTGAGTTGGGCGACGGTGGACGATACAATGCGACCGGCATTGGTACCATAACCTTTCATAGGGAGTCAGGTAAACTCATTCTTTTACAAGATGTATTGCATGTACCAGGTCTAACAAATAATCTGATCTCAGTCGCAATGTTAGAGGATAAAGGGTATGAAGTTGTCTTTAGAGAAGGAAAAGTTTTCCTTCGGCACAAGGCAACGGGACAAGTCAAGAAGGTTGGGATTCGGGCAAAGAATCTCTATAGAATTGAAGTAGATGGGATGTCTACGGAGCTTCCTACTGTTGGGAAGCGGAAGGAAGACATGCAACTGAAGCTTGAGAGGGAGCAAGTGTTGCATGCAGGCGAGAAAGACATGCAATTGATGCTTGAGAGGGAGCAAGTTTTGCATGAAGGTGATAGTGAACCTCGGGATGTGGAGCAGCCACAAGAGGATCATGGAGTGGAAGAGACCACTCATGCAGAGAAATTTCGTGCCAGACGGGCAGAGGGAGTGCATGCAGCTATACCACCAGGTATGAGGTGGGGCGACATGCATGATTGATCCCAAGAGGAGATTTCTGGGCATATTCATGAGATGGTGTGGATCTCATGGATTGAACCTGGCTACGAGGTGCCCACAGCATGGCAGTAGCAAGATCAGTTGGAGTGATGCAGGCAGATCAAAGTGACAGTGTCGGATACTGGAGCGCGGATCAGAGTTGACAGCAAGTGCAAGAGTGCATGGGTGCAAGAGTTCAACAACGCAGTGGTTCCTGATGACATGTGCAGTTGGCCAAGCAGAAGTCGAAGAATTTGATGATAGATGCTAGATGCATCAAGACTGATTGAGTTGTTTGGAGCCTATTCAGTTTCAGAGGAGTTGCAGAGCATATGCATGGAGTTGCATGGCGCTTGTGAAGGTTGCAGGGCGAATGCATGGAGTTGCATGTCGCATGAAAAGACAGTCCTTTCTTGTTGAGAGGGAGTGTTGAAGATGGCAACAAGAAACAGTGAAGGAGGCATCCTGAAACATCTTTCCTGATCCTAGTTGGAAAGTGATCACCTAAACTAGGTGGGGGACCACACAGGTGATTTTTGTCGAAAAATCTATTTTTAGACTATGTCTATTTTTAGACATATGGAGCATGGTCCGGGGATTGCAGTATGTTATTCTTGGAGTATTGTTCATGTTGATAAAAATAGATGGACATCTATTTTTTTGGACCTATAGGTCGAAGTCTATTTTTAGACTGCCTATCCTTAAAATAGGGAAGTCAAATATTATTTACCCTTAATAATATTTGGACTCTAAACTTCAGTTTACTCTCTTGGAGCACTTCAGTTTGACCCTCAGAGGTGGGGCATGCAGCTGCCAGAAGGATTTACGCTTTTCCTATGGGTTAGGTGAGCTAATGCATGGTTGACTTCAGTTAGAGCTCAAGTGGCGGAGTTCGGTGGAGTTGATGCGACAGCTAATGGAGGTGGTGTTCTGGTTAACTAGTTGAACTAGTTGTATTTAGTTTAACTGGCTAATACACTAGAGATGAGTTGTGTGAATTAAATATTATTTAATTCACAAATTATTAACTCATTATTCAACTAAAGAACACATCAGTTTAACTCAGTGCATGGACAGTTCAGTGGTGACAAGTGAAAGAGGTAGATGAAAGGGTTGAGTTAGCTATCAGTTGCGACATCAGTTGTGCATGAGATTTGCACCACACTTGGAGGAAATTACCAATGACAATTGTGCAGTTGGATTCAGTGAGATTCGAACCTGGATCTCTATTTAGACCAGCCTTGATTACGCAATAGAGGCAGAGAAGTAGTGGGTGTGTTTTGAACCTGTGACTTGTTCAAAACCAAGCTAGTTTTTGTGTAGCTTTGGGAGATAGTACTGAGTACTTGTGAGGAGTTTGTACTATGTATTTGCTGCATGTTCTCTCCATTTATATTATACTATAGCTGGGGGTTTTCAGCTATAAGCTTTCCCCATACATACCGTGTTAATGTGTGTGATGATTTGATGTGCTATCGCTTCTATTCTTTCCGCATGTGACAATTAATTGTAGAAGAGATTATGTGTTATGCATGCAATTCGAAATTGATGTGTGATCAGGTTAATCTCCATTGAATAAGTGATTTATTCAGAAAATTTATACACCAAAAACCCTGTGCTAGACTAATTATAATAAAAAATATACAAAATGGACCAGTTTCACAGCTTGCAGGAGACCGTGTTCCAACAGTCCCCTAACACAATCTTGTGACTCATCTCGAGTCACTGTGGTGGTGGGGTCTCCACCTATGTGTGCAGTGTATTGACGGAGGTGATCAGTGGGGGCAACACTTCTTGACTCTGAGTAGCAGCGCTATGTGCAATATCCATGAGCTTCTAGGATGTCGGTCCTTCGGTCGCCACGGTGACACTCTCTAGTGTTTGATTCAGTCACTTGACCGCAACATCAGTATCCTATGATAGCTAGAGGGCTGCGTCGACCCAAGGCTTCAATCATTCCACGACGGCATGCTTCTTGCACTGGAGTTCCTCAATCTCATCTTGGAGCGCGTTGCTAGTCTTCAATCGTGCCAGACGCTGTGCAGGGACTAAGGAGGGAAATGTAGCCTCGACCTAATCGAAAGCTTCTTCCTTTTGCCACAAGTCCTGATTGATTCTCTGGAGGATCAGATTGCACTGGATCTTGGTCCAAAGCTGCATGACATCCTCAAGTAACCGAGCGCCCCGAGCAATCTATCCTATAATGGTGTTGGTAGCCTTGGTCACTAGCGCAGTGCATTGGGCTTGTACCTCCGAAGGTATTTCGGGCTACAACTTGGCCTGCAAGTCGATGATTTTCTACTCCAGCTATTTCTTCATGACCTGCATCTCCGTCCTGGACGCCTTCAGTGATACAACCATCCCTTCAAATTTAGCCCGGGGGGTGGCTGTAGCCGGGATCTCCTCTCTAACCTCTGTGCAGAGCTGTTGGATCAATGTTTCGAGCTCCGCCTGCTGTGTGACAGCACGGAGTACTTCGGCATTCTGCTGCGCGATGGTTTTCTCAGCCGCCCCGAGTTGTTGGTTCACCTGATGATCCCGATGGCGAATCTCCTAAAATACAGTGGTGTGGAGGCCCTGTAATGCATCGTGGGGTAGCATGGCTAGATTTAGCTTCTCCCTTGTTTCTGCATGGAGTTGGACTGCTTGATCAGGCAGATGTTGAAAATGCAGCAAGATGATGGATCTTAGTGAAATGAAGTCGCCTTCACTAAGTGGGCCCGCAGGCTATTTTTGGCGCAAAGTCTATTTTTAGATTATGTCTATTTTTAGACATATGGAGCATGGTCCAGGGGTTGCAGTATGTTATTCTTGGAGTATTGGTCATGTTGGTAAAAATAGATGGGACTCTATTTTTGTGACCTATAGGTCGAAGTCTATTTTTAGACTGCCTATCCTAAAAATAGGGAAGTCAAATATTATTTACCCTTAATAATATTTGGACTCTAAACTTCAGTTTACTCTCTTGGAGCACTTCAGTTCGAGCTACATAAGTGGCTCATGCATCTGACAGAGGAATTACGCTATTCCTAGGGGTTTAGTGAGCTCATGCATGGTTGACTTCAGTTAAGAATTCAGTGGCAGAAGTTTGGTGGAGTTGTGTTCGGTTTAACTTAATTGAACTGGTTGAGATTAGTTTAACTAGCTAATCAACTATTAATGAGTGGAGTGAATTAAATATTATTTAATTCACTAATTATTAACTCATGATTCAACTCAAGAACACATCAGTTCACTACAGTTCATGGACAGTTCATTGGAGACCAGTGAAAGAGGTAGATGAAAGGGTTGAGATAGCTATCAGTTGTGACATCAGTTGTGCATGAGATTTGCATCACACTTGGAGGAATTGCCCATGATTATTGCACTGTCAAGCCAAGGAGATTCGAACCTTGGATCTCTCATTAGACCAGCCTTGATTGCGCAATAGAGGCAGGCAATTAGTGGATGAGTTTTGAACCAAGCTAGTTTGTGTGTAACTTTATGAGACAGTACTGAGTACTTGTGAGGAGTATTGTACTGAGATTGTTACATGTTCTCTCCATTATAATATACACAATTGCTGAGGGGTTTTCATCTATAAGCTTTCCCCATAAATACTGTGTAATGTGTGTGATGTTTTGATGATTGTTTGATCGCATACCGCTTGTTTTATTTCCGCATGTTGATGATCTGAGTGGAAGATATTATGTGTTGCATATGAATTCGAATTGATATGTGATCAGGATAATCTCGGTGGATAATTAATCATTATTCAGCAAATTTCTACATGGTATCGGAGCTATTGAAGCAGAGATTGATCATCATAGTGATTACAAACTTATTTCGATAGACAGAGTCTGCATGCGGGCCAGGTAGCCTCTGGATCCATCCTTTCCTTTGAAAGGTGATACATCCAGTAAATGCCCCTGCAGTCGATCCCTGTGCTAGAAATAATTTGTTCTCACAGATCAAGAGCGGTTGAGCGTTGAGTTGGAATTCGAATTTTTGCAGCAGTTTGTTTTCTTGGTGCCGGAGTTGAAAATGTCTTTCAACGGTTTGCGACTCGAATATGCTCTTGAAGGCAGTTCGAATTATGTTGCATGGAAGGATTGCATGGAGGCAGTATTAGAAGATAATGGACTGAAGGAGTTTGTAGATACGGATGTCCAAAAGCTCACTGATCCTGCTGAAGTCGAAGCCTGGCAAAAGAAGATGGCGAAATGTCGAAGGATTCTGTTGGAGGGCGTCAAGGATCATATTGTATCCAGCCTGCATGGAAAAGCTTCTCCATATTTAATGTGGAAAGCATTGAAAGATCTATTCCAGAGTAAGAGCGACCAAAGGAAGCTGGCGCTCAAGGATAAGCTCAGAAACATCAAGATGGAGAAAGGCGACAGTATCTCCAAATACCTCACGAAGTTCACTCAATGCAGAGATGAGCTGGGAAGTGTGAGGGTGACTGTCAAAGAAGAGGACATGGTAGACCTGGATCTCCTTGGTCTTCCGAAGGCTTGGCATTCATATCAAGATAGTGTCAATGGTCGGGAGAAGTTGTCGGGATGGGAGCGCCTTTGGGCGGATCTCATGCAGGAGGAGATAAGGAGGACTACCAGAGATGGATATTCATCAAAGGTACCTGATGAAGAGAATTGCGCTTTGGCTGCCAAAGAAAAGAAGGGGAAGAGCAAGAAAACTTCTCATTCCGGTGCGAAGGGCAAGAAGCAAGAAATGTCTAAGGTGAAGTGTTTTCACTGTCACCAACACATACATTATGCCACAAATTGTCCGCAGAAGAAGAAAAACAAGCAAGCGGGAAGATTTGCAGATGGAGAGGCTTTGGCCTCGCAGTTCGAGCTTGAATTTTCGCTGATCGCATGCTTGGTTTCAAGTGTGGCGGGATCAGTGTGGTTCTTGGAAAATGGTGCGTCATTCCACATGACGGGAGATCGAGGTCTGTTTTCAGATCTGGAGGAAAAATATCTTGGAGTGCACATCGAGATGGGCGATGATGGTAGATACTGTGCGACTAGTATCGATACCATTTCCTTTGAGAGGGAGCCTGGTAAACCTTTCATATTGAAGGAAGTTTTGCATGGTCCAGGATTGATGAAGAACTTGATCTCTGTGGCGATGTTGGAAGACAAGGGGTATGATGTGGTCTTCAGTGAAGGAAAAAATTTCTGGCAGCGATAAGACTCTTGGAGAGACCCGGAAGGATAGGGGTTCGAGTCCAGGAACCTTTATCGATTTGCAAGTGAATGAACGCGCCGTATTGGCATGCAAAGCGGGAGAAGTGAGTGAGCGGGATGATGAGGGCGGCGGCCATGGCACGAGGAGATTGGGCCACCTTCACCATGGAGCTTTGAAGATCTGCCGGCCCAAGTTTCTTGGGCTTCCTAAGGGCACCCTTGCGCGATCAGATCAGATCGGTGCAAGGGGTGTGCTGGGAAAATATGTGGCTTGCACCTTTTCACGAGAAGGATGATCGCGCCACGACGATCATGAGGAAAGTTCACCGAGACGTGTTGTGGTCCTTTCTGTTAGCCGACGACGAAAACACAAGTACTACCGTGATCTTTGTTGATGATTTCTCTCGGAAGTGGCACGGATCTTCTTCATGCAGAAGAAGAGCGAGAAATTCTCTTAGTTCTGTGAGTTTAAGGCACTGGTTGAGAAAGATTTGGGGAAGCAGGTGAAGGCTCTTAGGAGAGACAATGGTGGTGAATTCATCTCTGGTGAATTCAAAGACTTTTGCAGTGCAGAAGGAATTCGAAGAGAGCTCATAACGCCTCATAACCCACAACAGAATGGGGTCACAGAGCGAAAGAACATAACGATCGTGGGTGTTGCACTGGCGATGTTGCATGATCAAGGCCTTCCCATACACTTGTGGGTTGAGGCATGCAATACTGTGGTTTATGTGCAAAACGATTGTCCTCACAAGGTTCTTGGCATGAGTACAAGAGCTTAATGCAGTAGAGACGACATTCTCATTTGAAAATTTTGGTTCTTGTCTACTTGCATGTGTCGAAGGATGCAG
This sequence comes from Pinus albicaulis, assembly GCA_034641835.2. NCBI lineage: Eukaryota > Viridiplantae > Streptophyta > Pinopsida > Pinales > Pinaceae > Pinus > Pinus albicaulis. Next base: position 1,392,261,142 of record CM076580.1, read on the forward strand.
AAAAATTTGAGATCCCGACGCGAGAGGTTGGAATATTTAATGGAGACCTGCTTGATACACACCCACAACTATCAGGTCTGTCCTTTGAAGAAGTCGCAAAATTTGATGTGCGACGGAATATCTGAATTTCGGGGGGAGAAAGCCATGCGAGTGTGTTCGCTTGAGAGGGAGCTACACTTGCATGCAGATTAGGAGCTGTTAGTTCCTAAGGAGGAGCTTCCGGATGTGGATCAGCCACAAGAGGAAGTTCAAGAGGTGGAAGAAACCACCCATGCAGCGCCAACCATCAGAGGGCGCATGCGCACTATAGAAGTTGAGCGACTGGCTCGAGATGCAGAGAAGGTTGTAGGACCACCTACAGCACAGCGCAGACAGAGGCAGTCACCGGATCGGTACACTGGATACATGGCTCTCGTGAGTCAATGTGTCGTGACGGAGCCATCCTCTTATGAGGAAGCTGTGGAGGAACCCGCATGGGTAGATGCCATGATAGAAGAATATGATTCGATCGTCAGAAACAGTGCATGGGAGATTGTCCCAAGACCGGAGGGGAAATCAGTGGTGGGTTCGCGATGGATCTACAAAGTGAAGAAGGCGGCTGACGGGAGTGTGGAGAAGTACAAGGCGAGATTTGTCGCCCGTGGCTTCTCACAGATCGAGGGGATTGACTATGAGGAGACTTTTGCACCTGTCGCAAGGTACTCTTCCATACGGACGATCCTTGCTCTCTCGGCGCAGATGGGGTGGCACATTCATCAGATGGATGTGAAGACTGCGTTCCTCAATGGAGTTATTGAGGAAGAGGTGTACATAGAGCAGCCTGAAGGTTTTGAGATCTTCAGCAGTGAGTCGCATGTGTGCCGACTCAAGAGAGCACTGTATGGGCTGAACCAAGCACCTCGTGCTTGGTACACTCGGATAGACAGCTACTTCACCGGGCTTGGATTCTCCAAGAGTGAGGCGGATCCAAACCTGTACCAGATTGTGGTGGAGGAGAAGCTGTTGATCATCGTACTGTATGTAGATGATCTGATTTTGACTGGCGATGAGCAGTTGATACTTTCATGCAAGGAGGATCTTGCACGAGAGTTTGAGATGAAGGACTTGGGCATCCTTCATTATTTCCTGGGATTGGAGATTTGGCAGCGCAATGGAGGACTGTTTGTTTCTCAGGGAAAGTATGCTCGGGAGATTCTGGAGAGGTTCAACATGCAAGGCTGCAAGCCTGTTGACACTCCTCTTCCTGGTGGTTGGAGGAAGGAGGATGCTACTTCAGCGGAGGTAGTGGATGCCACTATCTATCGACAGTTGGTGGGGTCGCTTATGTATCGGGTCAATACAGTGATGCTGTCTATCTTTTGTTAACCGCTTTTCGCGAGCTATGGTTAAACTCGCTCTTTTGGAAGGCGAGGCAAGCATGTATTGCGTTATCTTAGTGGCACATCGGGATATGGTCTGTGGTACAGACAGGAGGATGAGGTGAGGCTTTCTGGCTTCACGGATGCAGATTGGGCAGGGAGCCCAACGGACTGGAAGAGC